>JAHHFK020005435.1:0-290341 GCA_024533555.2 Aedes koreicus
TACTCGTTGCAATTCTTTCTTAATGGTGTTGGCTCGCAAGGCCCCCTGTTTAACAGCCCCAACCACCACCAGAAATTTCGGCTTTTGTATTTAGAGTCCTGGGCGCACTAACAAGACGGTGACTCAGCCGCTCCTAACATGGATACAGGCGCTGTTTTGAGCCGCCCCTAACATGGAGAACAGACGCTCAAATGGGTGAAGGCTTGGACTTTCACCCTTATTTTTAATAACCGGGGTGGCTCGCTTTGTCAGGGCTGCTTTCGGATATTTGTGGGTTTTTGGAAGAAACTCAACAGAGTCCAACAACTGCTCAGTCCCCCCACATCCTAAACAGTCCCCGCCGCTCGTCCGGGGCTACTTATTCGTGTATTCAGTAGCTGTCTCTCATATCTGATGGAACCCCACCATCTGCGACCCGTGGACCCGCCGAGTTGCTTGCAGCTCAGCCCCGTAGAGTCTTCACCTACTCTACGGTCTTCCCGATCCTCCCTTTCTGAATGCCAAAATTTGTCCTTGTTCTTGCTTGCTCAGTCTTTTCTGCCTTCCTATTTTGGCGACTGTTGCAAATATTGTTAACTGAATGATAAAAGTGTTATTTGTCAACAAATTTTTCAATCACAGAACAAATAAACCAAGTGGTCTTTCTTTTTTTTAAGAAGGGATATTTTTTTTTTTTTTGTCTCCTCTCATCACATAAAACCAAAATAATCAGAAGCTGTTGAGAACCGTCAGAGCAAACCCTGGACTATCAGATAATGAAATCGCACAAAAATACGCTGCTGCTTGCAGTATCGTTCCAAGAATTCGTTTGCGAGCAGGATATCGTTCTTATCGAGCCAGGAAGCAACCAAACAGAACGTTGAAGCAAAGATTCGTCACCAAAACTCGAGCTCGAAAATCGTACCAGAAGGTTTTGACGAAGTACTAATGATGCCTGCTAATCGACGATGAAACCTACGTCAAAATGGATTTCGAACAGCGTCCTGGCCAAAAATTCTACATGGCAACGGCACGAGGAGATGTTCTTGCGAAGTTTAAGTTTGCTTTCATGGACAAATTTGCCAAACAACTGATGATTTGACAAGGGATGTGCAGCTGCGGAGCGAAGACCAAAGTGTTCGTGACGAATAAGACAATGGACTCGAAGCTGTACAAGAAAAAAATGCCTCAAAAACCGCATACTTCCTTTCATTAAAGCCCATAATGGTCCCGTGAAGTTTTGGCCAGATTTGGCGAGTTGCCACTACAGCTGGGAAGTCATCCAGTGGTACCGCGATAATAACGTAGATTTCATCGATAAAACCATAAATCCACCCAACTGCCCGCAGATCCGGCCCATCGAGAGATTTTGGGCAATAATGAAGCGGAAGCTTAAGAAGAGAGGAGAAACGGCACGGGACGCGACTCAGATGACTGAAATGTGGAACAAATGTGCCAAGGAAGTTTACTCCGGAGGTGTGCAGCGTTTGATGGGAGGAATAAAGAAGAAAGTGCGAATTTTCATTAGAAACGAAAAGAAATGCTTTGTATTGATTTTTTTTCCATAAAGTACAATGAATTACCTTTGATTTGATGTATTAAACTTATTTGTTCGTCAATCAGTTACCGAGATACAGATGATTTTTTTATTCCGGATTCTAAATGGAAATAGATTTAAGGCATGAACCGGTTACTCGCGGTTTTCTCGAGGTTAGGTGAAATCTTTTGGGGATGGAAGGAACAAAAGATATGAGAACGGAATTCTGTTGTCTCGTCGGAGCGTTTTTGTTAGCATATTAGCGTTGTAATCAATTTAGACAATGAAGACTCTATGTAACTCATGCAGTTTTTACAAGGGTCATGTTTAGGAGCATTTTATCGTTTTCGAGAGCCAGACAACGAGAAGCAGTGCTAAAAAAAATTCAAATTTTCATCATTGCCTTGAACATTCCATATTCTTTTTCCCAATCTATCCAAAAAAAACTGTCACCTTGTGTAAAAGGTTGGACTAAACATAGTATTGCGTCATTCATGTTATCTAGAAACAATGAAATATCACTTCCGTAAAGGTAACATGATTGAGCCTTCCAAGATAAAATAATAAACTAGATAAAAATGCCTGAAATATTTTCTTTAAATATATCATGTTGGCATAATTGTAGACATCATGATAACGGATATCCAATTTTTAATCAAATAGTTTAATAATATTCATGTTTTTAATATACCGTTAATTTTGATGGAAACGATCGAGTTATTTGTCGGAAATGGATGTGCAAAACTTATCCTGGGAAATACGATGGGTTATTACGCCGGGTTATTACGCCGAATGCCGTTAGGCCAAATGCCATTAAGCCGAACACCATTAGGACAAATGCCAGTAAGCCAAATTGGTAATCAGGCCAAACGCCGTTTGATCGAACGTCATTAGACTGAACGCCATGAAGCCGAATGGGTCACTGGACTGAATTAGTGTACAATAGTTTAGTTATTTTCTTCACCAAGTTTAAATTCACAATCTTATCCGAAAATAAAATGACACGGGGGCCTTCCGGTTTCGCGCTTAAATTTCGAGCGTACAATGTTGGTCATAACATATGCAACTTTAATCTTACATCACTTAAAAGCATAAGTAAACTTTGAAATTCTATTAACAAAATGAAGTAAAATTCTTCAATTGATGGCTCAAGATTCTAGCATAATTTTACATGATTGGTGGAGTAATCTAGTATTCACTGACAGCAGCGACGCTAGAGTTTTGTTGAAAATTGTCATTTTGCATTGGCCAAATCATATCCAACTTTCTGACTTTGCTTGCTCTTCAGTGCCTTACTTCTAATAAACTCACAGAAACGTTAAATTCTAAAGTAAAACTCTTGTACACTTATATATATATATATATATATATATATATATATATATATATATATATATATATATATATATATATATATATATATATATATATATATATATATATATATATATATATATATATATATATATATATATATATATATATATATATATATATATATATATATATATATATATATATATATATATATATATATATATATATATATATCAGTGACACAAGGGGTAAGAGTTGCATTAAATACTTTTAGAACTGATAAAATTTATATGATCTTTATATTTGTGAAATCAACTGCAAAAATGGCTAGCGACAGTCTTGGAATGGAACTTATCGTAGATTACTTAGGCGGAATGTCACAAAAAAACATTTGTGACAAATACAACTTTAAAATATCAAGACTGTGTTCCAAGTTTCGCTCAATCGGAAAATTTGCCGTGGATCACCGAGGAGGAAGAACCGCGTTCCACGACGTCAAGAGACGACTCGATGATTGCAAAAAAAGCATCGAGAGAGATCCCTTCAACTCGTCCTTTAAGATCCAAAAGGAATTACAGCTGCCTATGTCGGACTGGACAATCAGGCGACGTGCTGTTGCCGCCGAATTATTTTCCCAGCTTCCTACGAAGAAGCCAAAAGAAACGGCTCCTGTTTGCTCGATCTTACATTACCTGGAATGCGAAGAAATGGCGATCGGTACTGTTCAGTGATGAGTCGAAGTTCAACATCATTGGAAACGACGGAATGTGCGGCGTACGAGAACCGATCGGAAAACGCTTGAATTCACGATATTGCCCGAAGACTGTGAAGCATGGCGGAGGAAATTTGATGGCTGGGGGAAGTTTTTCTGCGAACGGTCTGAGTCCGATTCATCTTATTGATGGTATTATGGATCATGTCAGGGACAATGGCATTCTCAAAGATGTTATGCTACCGAATGCAGAGTGGAATATGCCAATAAAATGGATATTTCAACAAGATAATGACCCCAAGCACTCTGCCGAAGTCGTCAGATAGTGAGTTAAGGATAATGTAATTGCTATGGATTGACTACCGCAGCCTCCGAATCTTAACTCAATCGATGCGATTTGGTCTGCCAATCCTGGTAAGGTGATCATACCTGACTGACAACGTGTTGTGCAAGCAGCTGATCACCCAAGAAATGGTGGTCAGCTTGTATGATGCGGATACAGAAAACCGGGATACACTACAAAAGTTCGTATCAAATGGACGCACAACGTCAACAACAACTAAAAAACCGACCGAGAACCTTTTGGGGATCGTTAAACGAAGAATCTACCGCGAAAATGTGCGCAATAGGGATCAACTGATTGAGAAAAACCAGAAATCTTGGGCAGAGATCCCACAAAGTATTATTGACAACCTGATCCACTCTATGCCTCAAAGGTGCAAGGTTGTTATCGACAATAATGAATTCGCAACGAAATACTGAATGCCGAGAACCTTTTGGCAAACACGGCGTTTGGGGAAACGCAATGAGAGATTAAAAAGGCGCATGCAGAGACCGGGAGTGCTGCTGTTCGTCGTGCTGTTTCTCGTAAATCAAAATCCTTCAAAGCTCATGTTTCTAGTTAAACTCACTTACGAAATATGTATTTCAAACAATTTTTCCATACCGCGATATCAGAATACCCCCTCAATGAATCAAATTCTAGAGGAATTCTAGATCGTTCCCTTGAATAAAACGATAAACAAAACCAGTGCCTGCTTCATTTATCAATAACACAAATCTAGACTAACATTTGAAAAGGGCGAAAGAGCCAAAATGTAAACAAATCATATTGTATTATATTTTGATTGCAAAATTTCAGAACAACTAATTTACCTTGACAATGACATTAAAATCAATTGTGCACTTCCTTAAACAAGAAAAATAAATTATGGCGTTTTTCCGGATCACACATTGCTCTAGATATTCAGCTGTTCTGCCGCTTTTTTCAGTTAGCTTAAAATCTTGACTAATGGTTTAATATTTCAGCCAAACACTATTCTAATCATTATGATTTTATTTCGACTTGAGCTTGAAGTATGTATTTATTTAAATTGAAAATAACCATTACGCCCTAATCACAAAGCAGAAGTCATTTCGCCGCATATTTTCGCCCGTTAAAATGTCAAATTGGAATTATGCCGTGGACATAATGTTGTTGATTTCCATTGATTGTTGTTTCGCCCTCGATAGTTTTTACCTGTTTTACTTGCTAAGGATACGATTTCATCGAGATATCATCAAATAATTTTGCTTCGCGATGAAGAAAACAAATTTTAATCAAAAAATGCCTTATTTTACATTGATTATTTTGATTATTTTATATAATGAATAAATTCACGATTTAAAATGATTATTTCTTATTTACGGATTCTTTGTTTCACACGTTTTTCGGATGCAATCCTTAAAATTTTACTACAAATCGAGCAGAAAAATACAGTTTCCTTCACAAACAAAAGCTGGCTTACTTGTGGGTGGCCTGGCGCATAAGGGCCAGGATCTTGAACAATTCCTCACGCTTTCTCTTAACAAGAATTTGCGTACCAAAACGACGCTTCAGGATACGCTTATCGTTGGACACCTTCAGCAATTCCATGACCCGCTTCTCTTAAGGAGCATGGCCGACAACCTCACGGACCAGAAAGCACACGAACTTGGTGTGCTTGGTTTGGATACCCTTGGTGCAAGACGGGTGGATTCCTTCAACTATACGATCTGTTTGGCGGTGCTATGACCTTCAACTCAGATTTCGTAATGGAGCGCCATGTTTTTCTCCTATGTGTAGTCAGCCGGACAATTATAAACGCCGTTTATCAGCCTTTGCTAGGCAAGAATACTCGCGCATTTCTCAACTTCTCTTTAACTGTAAAATTAACGCATAGAATTCAACGCCTTCAAAAATTGAAAAAAGAAATGGATCGTAATTCCTCGCCACTTGATTAATGTGACTGAAGGGCGTAGGCGTAATAACAAACAAGATGCCAGAATGTCATAATTTAACGGCGAATTTCCATTGCTGACAGTTTAACAGGCGAAAAACCTAAGAAGTAACAACACGCTAAAAATTAACTGGGTGTATTTTAGTTTTTATCAATTCAGCGCCAACATTTGATTAGGGCGAATCTGCTTTTGTTAACAAATACTTTGCCAGCTAACTTTTAGGAAGTTGAATACTATTCCTTCAAATTTTAAATATATGCGGATAGAGATAAAGCTCCTCTTCCTCAAAGAGTGCTTAATTTGTATTTGTGACCTTTTGTTCAAGAAAAAACTACTACGAAAGCCATTGTTTACAAAAGCAGATTTGCCCTAATCTTATGTTGGCGCTAGATTTTTAACTCAATAAAACATATTTCTGCATATATTGTGTGAAAAGGTTAAGCACTGAACTATTATACAAGATGTGAGCATAATAAATGGTTTATTGGAGCTTTCTATAGAAAATAGGATTAGACTTTCGTATTCCAATCTTTGCCTCCAGTTGTCTCGGTTTCGTGATTTTGGAATACCGCCCTTTTTGAATGTTAGTCTAGAAATGAAGTAACGAAAAGCAATGATCAATGATAAAAAATATCCAACAATTGTGGTGATATAGTCGCACAGATCATAGTTTTCAAAATTTTAAACAACGAAGATACAATAATGTTGGATAAGTACAGTCAGAAAACATAAATAAAGCGTAAACCTTTTTTTTTGCTACATTTGTACCACGCATTATATGAGCAGGGTTTCAGATCCGATTCTTTGCCAATAGGCCAAAGTTGAACGGATTTCAGCAATGAAATAAATGAAATGTTACTCATATAGATAGATTTCAAATAAATTTTCTTTTCTAAACGTGTATTTAGATCAATTTTGGAGCAACAAAGTGTTGAGATTTTTTTAAAGTCAACACCTTTCCTTATTGGCAAACTGGGCCGCTGACCTCATTTGGTCAAAAACATATTGAACCGCCTAGTGGCCACACATTAGGCCTATCATAGTGATGAACAAAACAATGGGATTCAGCAGGATAACATTTTTTGTTTTTCAAAACAAAGGAGGTAAACAACACCTAAAGATATCATACTAAAGCTTTTGAACTGAAGTATCGTACCAAATATTTCGTTAACTCGAATGTTGAGATCACAAATAAATTCAACGTTTGCGGCACGATAGGCCAACAATCCGCGATTAGGTTAATGTAGTTGTGTGGCTTGTTGTGCTGCATGCTGTCAACATCACTGGTTCCTGGTTCTTTCCATTAGAGGGTGCCAATCAGTTGATATGAACCAAATCTTTTTCCAGTTATTAAACTCGTGAAAATTATTACTCGATATGAAGTGGATAGCAGATAAGAGTTTAAAATTGTTCTAATCGAGATACGCTTCACTTTACTAATTCTAGTTCTCGGGTATGTCTCACTTCTTAAAGAAGAAAAAAGGAATTTAATAAATCCCGAATACCCGTACTTAAGTAACAATTGTGTTTCCTTTTCAACTTGCCGAAAATATCTCATCAATCAAAATGGAAAAAAAAATGGACTTAAAGACACCTCGAAGACAACGTGCACAGTTCACATAATTTTCGAAATTCTACCAAGCGTCGGTGCTCCCGAGTTCAGCGTCTATTGTTTCAACCTGATTTACAGCAGCAAAAAATGGCTTCCTCATTCTACCACCACCGCAGACTACATTAATTTCCACCAGTTATTATTTATTACTGATTGCGCTGCACTCTGCAACTCCTGGAACGCATATTTAATAATAATTGTGTTATGTTTTCAAACACCCATTTATAATATTCCAATTTTCAGCATCGGCTCAAACATGCTGCTACTGTTCTTGTTCCGTACTCGTTTTTTTTTTTTTTTGTGTGCTGCACTGTACATGGCTGCCTATTTATACTACAGTAGTGATGATATATGTCGTCATTGTTGCCGGTCGAGAGCGAGAGGGGAGCAAAAATTAAGCGAGCGAGAACGAGCATTTAAATTCCTCACTGCTCACCGCCGCCTGCCCGAAATATGGGCTGCTCACTCGCCGTGCTTGGGTGTTATTATTGTAGGAAAACTCGCAGAAACAGCAGCACTGTTCAAGCTCTCAATGGTGCCTGTTTGTTCATCATTATTATTTCGCCGTATAATAATGTTGTATATGCATATAACCTATGAATCACATGAACAAAAGGCCGTTCGCAAAAAATATATTACATTGAATGCACATGTTTTCGTTAATCGCGCACGGAGCTGTGGAGCGATCATCGACGAGGATCACCGCACGAGGAGGCGAGCTGCCTTTATATGTTTCGATCCCTAAATCAACCCACTCGAGAAATCCGAACAGCACAATGAGGCACTAATATGATTTGCTCGGCGAGGAAACCAGCTGCAGCAACGGTGCAGTGAGTTATTCTATTTTGCTTAGAGCGATGCATTCAACGCACCACGCCAAACCACGCTACCAAAGAAAGTCCCGGAGTGGAGTGTGGCAAAAGATAAGAATTGCGCAAAATTGCATGCAGCCTGAGCTCCTTCCTCGCTTCCTTTCGGTGGCAATAAACTGACGGACAGCCTAGAACTGATCGATAATAGTGCACTACTGTGCCGTCAATTTGTGTGTGTGTGTGTTTCAGACAATTGCAATTGATAGATGAACGAATGCGATCGCACGCTGATTAGGATTTGGAGCCCTTACTGGCCGGGAGTGTTGCTAGGCTGTGTTGTAAAGTGCGGTAGAAATTGGTAGCTATTACGCTTCGGGCGAATGGGCGATCCAAGAGGGCTGATAATTCTAAGCAACGGCAGCAACAGTGAGTCGAATGCGCACTTGTGAATTTGCGTTTTGCATGTTGGTCAATTGCACACACACACACACACACACGCTCGCCTACTTGGATGTGAGAGGGAGGTGTGGCTTTTCGGGTTGAAGGAAGAGTGGGCGATTACTCGAGCCTCCAGTCAGAATGTGATTAGAAGGGAATGGGTCGGTTGCGGTTTGGACTCGATGATTATTTCGTCAATTTTTAGGGGAACTTTTGGCGAAAATTTATTGCTGTGATGAGTTAATTTTGTTTTGGGGATAGTGTATCTCAATTACTGCTTGCATAAATTTTGTATGAGGTATTGGACTGGGCCGTGTTTGTATGGGAGAATCACTCCACGCTATTACATTGAAATCTTATAATTTCACTTGAATGAACGTTAACTCAAAGATAAATTTTGACATAATTTTAATACAAACGCACGAGAATAAGGTTTTTATATACGAGTTAAGTACTTTGTTACCGTCGCTTCCTAAATGAAAAACTATAAGGGACAGTCCAATGGGGTAGTACGCAAAGTTGACGTAGGACTACGTAGCAATGTGTAATGAATTTTATTATTATTATTTTTAATTGCCTGTATTAGAATAGAGGCTGCATTGATCGATTGGATCAAGAAGCCTTGCCGAAAATCAGTGTATAACACACGACCGGTTTTTGTAGACAAAGTTAAACCGTTCGATGCATTGTCTGGTTCAACATGGTAGATTAGTTTCGTTCGTTTCGTAGAGCAACATTGAAACGTAGGTGCTGTTAACCTTAATGGGACGTTGGATCGGCATAGATATTTAAGTATGTTAGAAAATTCTATGATTTGCTCTTTCCAAATCTTTTGGCGGTGCTAGACTGCATTTAAATGTTGGTGTGCCGAAAGGGCAACGGCTGTGCTGGCAGTGGTGATTATGTTGATATGATCGACTAGCTGGAGAAATGGTCTTCTTATCGCGTTAAGGATTGTTGAAAGTCTGTTTGGGAATTCAAAGTCAATTATTAATGTTATTTTTGAACATTGACTTGACAGTTCCAACTGATTGAAGCACCAATCTTAAAAATCTATCGAGAAATGATAAAGTTATTAGCGTTCAAAATGTTTCAAATATTCGTGATGGTCGCTATTTTTCAAATTTTCATTTTACCTCTACCCTAGCCGATGGACGTAGTCTAGATCAAAATAGCGTGGGCGTTCGTAGACCAGCATTAGCAAGTAAGTATGTGAGAAAATTCTATTTTACACTCTTTAGAAAGCATTTTGTGGCCCTGAAAGGGCCGTGTGGTTTGAATGATGATACGGACACGGTCGTATTTGCTTCGATGGTTGAGAGGGTCCTGATCTTTATGGCATGAAAGATAGTTGAGGAAATATGATTTTTTTATAAAAGTACATACAAGGTTTCTTTGAAGAATATGTAACTGTATAAAAATCATTATGTTAATTGGTCATCAATTTAAACGATAATTTTTTTGCATGAATTCAATAAACCCTTAATAACTTCTCCAAATGTTTGAAAGTCAATAAACAGAACAGGTAGCACTAACTTTCCTTTCATATTCCGACCTGATTGCAAGTACGTGGCCGGCGCCGTTATTGATTATTAAAGAAATTGAGTCACTGAAACGTGTACAGTCAGAATGGTCGGTTACTCCCAGCCCCATTCAGTTTATTTCATTGTGCAATTTCACTGATTCTAGTAGCAACCATTGATACGTGCAGTCAGCCAAGCTAAGCTAAGCTAAGCTATGCTAAGAATAGTTGCTTCCTATACCTATGTACCCTTCTGGTGCTGTTCTGTTCCATAACGAATACATGGGTTGGTGAAGAAGTTTGAGAAAATTAGACACTGAAAAAGTCTGTAAGTCATTTACTAATATCAGTTCATGTTTTAATTTTTATTTTCTAAATATGGACTAGTGAAGTAATAGTTTACATTTTCCTAGTTTTCCACCCAAGTAGCACACGAAACATCTTTCATTTTCGACAATTAGTTTTCATGTTTCAGTTTAGCAATTTTTCAGTAACAGAAAAACAAATTTTGTTACAGCAGAGTTTATTTCACGTATCACGAGATACTAGATATTTCATTAATGTTGCTAAAATGCTTCGCTAAGACCATTCAAAACAAATATTGGAGTTAGTAGAGACTTGTTTGTCTTTGTAAACATGCAGCTATGTAAATTTTAACATAACGTTGTATATTTAAAATTTTCCAGTCCGATGATGTTCATTATGAAGTAATTTTGACCGCCAGCGCAACATATCCCATAAGCTATACTCTTGTTGCAATGAAGCGTTCTGATACTTAGGGTTTTCAAAGTGCGTTTTTTGAGCCACATTCGCAACGTAATGAGAACGGAACATAAGGTCAATAAATAATCGTTCAGTTGCACATTATCATAACAGTGATATAGATTGAAGTATAGCCAAATGAAATACACACTACCAACCACATGTGTTTTGATATTGACTTAATGTACAAATAATCAATACGTAATCTGATCAGACTAGCTAAGGGTTGATTTCTTCCAGGTTGTTGTCTAGAGGTTGTTGTCTAGAGGTTGTTGTTATAATTAAAGCTTCACAATGACAATGACTTAAAGTGCTCTTTATGCAACCTCTGTAAGCTCCAATTTTTATGGTACTGTTTTTTTCGGCTGCCCTAACTAATTTATATAAATAAAATAGCTACCTTCGTAAAGCTTAAATAAATTATCTCCACAAACAAAATAAACAGTTGTGAGACTACTAGGTGTGCGTAAAGAATATTAACAGACATGTTTTTAAATTAAATCTGCCAACTGTTTACCTAAAAACATAAACAATGATTGCACAAGAAACCCGTAGACCCAATTTAAAGTGTTTGCAACATAGTGTTTGCTTTTTCCCAATTATAATTTAATGTTTTCAGCACATTGTAAAATTTACATTGTTTGTTTTTCAAATGGCTTATTTAAATCAAAACCTAAGCAACAATATCTATATAGTGGAATTCTAATGTTTTGAATATATAATAATAAATAGATAGGTCATATGTGAAAAGAACTATGCTGTTTTAAAGTTGTTTTATATTAATTTGTTATATGCAATTTTGTGTTGAGTAATATAGCTTGAAATGAAATGCTTAAAATAACAATAAAAATAAACTTCATCATGATTGGTCTTTTAAAAGTATAAATAACTTATTCAAGAGGTAATCAATCAGTGCTCATTAGGCTGAGTCAATGGACACATACCGTACATGTAACCATTTTTGTCTGCTGCATAACAATCCATTGTGAGCTTCGTGATCAAGCGGTGACAGGGTCATCCGTCGTTTAGCCGAGTGCCATGAGGTGAGGGTTCAATTCCCGCTCCATCCTTTGGAACTTTTCGCACAAAAAAATTCTCCTTACTGGTCCACTGGGTGTTAGGTTACGTTGTCCGTTGTAATTCATTCTATGCTCAATGGTTCAGTCTGTACAACCTCAAGTTGACAACGGTGTAAATGTCTTTTATGTTTAAATGCATCGTTGTTGATTTTACTTGTCAAAACATAATTTAAAAATTAAGATAATCAGTTGCGACTCAATGATTCAAATTTATTGCTCCACATATTCAACTTAAAAAAAATGCTATTAAATAATTGCAGTTAACTGCACTCTAAGTTCTTCATAAATACTGGTTTGGAGCGGTTTGATATTTCTCCACCTACATGCTTATTAAACTTCACTTAGAAACAGTTGTGTCTTAAGTAATTAAAATAACACATTTTAAAATCGTAGATTTTTTCTGGGATCTAGATCAAAATTAAGGAAAATCAAATTGCAAGCAATCTAGACTTTGAATACATGGAAGAATTAATAATACGAACATTTATGTTATTATTCTTTTTCTTATTGTTTTACTTGTAATTCCATTCAAGCATCCTATTTTCAGCACGAAAGGTATATCCCTGTGAACAAATAAGCAGCTAATTGTTTAGTTTAATTATAAATTTATCAATATTTAGTTATAAGGAATTCAGCACATTCGAGTATTTAGTAAACTACTACTGTCGCTATTATCTAGACATCCTCACTTTAGAGATGTCTGCATAGATAAAAATCATAGAAGCACTTCACGTTTTAAGAATGGATTCATAATTATGTTAGCCATTGCAGTACAAAATGAGATTTTGAAACTTTATTCATTCCTCCTCAGTTTGAACCTTACATGAGCCTGTAACAATTTATAATTCTTCAAATGAATAAAAAATCTGATTTTCTCAAATGTAAACATAATTTTAAATAGGGGCGACCCCGGCGTAGCGGTTGGAATCCATACATCTCACGCCAAAGTCACGAGTTCAAATCTCACCCCCGGACAAGTTACGAAAATACCCAAAGGGTATTTGAGTGACTACGACTGGAGATGCACCAGCCCTGGGCTGAGAATCTCGATAATCAAGGAACCAAAAAACATAATTTTACACAGTTTTTTTTTTCTTTTTCAAGCTCTGACGTTATGCTTTATTCTTGAAGATTTACTCAAGGGCATTTACATTTTTCGCAGTAGCACAGAATATTGATACATAAATCTGAAAGCGTGCTTTTTCGCAACACGATTGTAGATCACTTCTCTTTATATCTCTTATTGATGACTAATGTTTGGTTGATAACGATGTCCATTTTTTAAAAAAAAAGTTACCCTTGCCATCTTTCAAACATCGGTATCATTTCACTTTTCTGCAACGCGATTCACTATATTTGAAAGTTTAACAAAATGCTATTGAAACTCTGTATAAACAATGTCAAGTTGCACATAGGCTCTACCCTCGGCGCTTTTTTGTTGCTATTGTGTATGGTTTTGAGGTACATTGCCAAAAAAAAAACCATCCCTAATTTGTTCCAAAAACATTTTTTATGCTCTATCGAAACAAGTGGTTAAAGTTAAAGTTTGGCAAACCAGTTTTTAAGGTTATTTATCCAGAATGTTTGAGTGTGTAAAAGCTCATCAAAATATAATGTTGGTGCCATGTTGGTGAAGGACTCAATTGCTGAGCTAGTGTGAAATCCTTCACTTGTGGCTTCTATTAAATCTATTTTTCAGCTACTTCAGAGTGTCTTAACTGCATGGCTGATAGTTGATAATATTAGTTGACATCTATTTCAACTAGAGAAATTTCCTGTTACTTAACGTTAGCTTTTGTTTTTAGTAACATTCTCTCTAATTTAGAATGCTTGTAAAACTTCTTTAGCTCCCATCAAGGAAATTGCATGAAAATGCAATTGCATGCTTGCATTAAAAAATGTCAAAAAAAATTAAATAATTACATAGAATTCAAGGTTTTGCTAGGTTTTAAACGAGGCTATTGATTTATTTTTTATTTACGTTTTATTATAAGAGCAATACTGGATCAGGTTGTATTTTTTTTAAGAACACAGAATAATACATCAATCTTGAGCCACCTTATCAATATTAGTAACCCAACTTGTAAGTTTAATAAATCATAAACATATCTCAGACATTCATAGAGGATCAGGGGTCCTTTAAAATACATGATGCTTGGAGGATTATTGAGAGAATTTCAGAACTACGAAATTAAAACTGAAACAAACGTCACACATCGATTTGTATTTTAAGAGCAGAAAAAGGTGTAGGTTTTCTGATGGTTTGTATTTTTTATTTTTAACAACCGAGAAAACTCCATTCGAGGAAATGTTCATGCAATCTTCGTAGAATTCAAACTCTACGTTTAGCAAACTATTTGAAAATGACTGGGAATAACAAAAAAGTGAGATAGATTGAGACTTAGTCATAAATAAAGCAATTTACTCATTTCGACATTTGAGTTATGAGTTTATTGTGGAGTTGTGTTTTTTTTTTTAATTTGTAAAGGGTCTACCAATAAGGACGATATGTTTGTGAATTGAAAGAAAACACTGGAAATTCATGCGGAAATGATGGATATGGATTTTATTAGCTCGAATATTCTACGCCATTTATGGTTTAAGAATACATCGGACAAATGCCCAACACGACTCTTCTTGCATACCCGGATCCGCTCAAGCAAATTTTCATTGACTCAATGAAGCATGTCTGGTGGTATAGCGACAATAGTGGCTCGAATGTTGGTTTCAAACTTTCCATTTGCTTTTTGTTTATTGGCATTAAGCTTAGATTTGACATACTCCCAAAAGAAATAGTCGACAGGTGTCAAATCCGGGCGGATAATTTAAGAGGACAATTTTGCGAAATGATCGAATCTCCAAACTTTCTGCGCAATATATTCAACGTGTCGCGAGAAGCATGACAATTTGTGCCCTTGTTGAAAGTGAAGGTCTTCATAATCAATATTATCATAAGGTTATGGGATGCAATGTCTGCCTAGCTCCTTTATTCGGCCTCTGTACCAAACATCTCAGCTAATTCAGCTAAAATTGGCAAAATTATGTTGACATCGTAATGATCGCTTCGTTTTCAAGCAACTGAGATATTATTCTTCGATTTCCAGCTATACACGTTCATGTGATTTTCGATTTCTTTAACTTTTTGGGAGCCATGATTTCTGTGTTTAAGCGGAACAGATTAACATCACTATTTTCAAATGACATAAATGTGGAAAAAAAAACCATTGTGATAAATCCAAGATATACAGAAAATGATCACACATTATAAAATAACTGTTCACATAAAAGAAACAAGAATGATTTCACAAGAAACCCAATTCAAGGGACATATTTTTTACTATGTTCCGAACTTTGGCATATAATGGTCATCACATAGTATAATATTGGTTTTTCGAAAAGTTTCAATGGAAGTGTATGTGTAAGTGATTTTATATTTTTAATATGGTGCATCTTAACAAAATTATACCCAAAAATTGGGAATTCAATTGTTGAAACTACTGAGTAGCCGAGTGACTAAAAATCATTTTAGTGTTTTAAAGTAGTTTTTTTATTTGATCTTTGAAATTTTTATCTCGATGAAGAGTACATAGTAAAATGCCTAAAAAGATAATACGAAAAAATCCTCTCAAAGACTGAAACCTAGTATATGAGACGCAGTTGCATCCACGAATAGACCCAATATAGTGCTTATAGATTGAAATTACATCCATATTACTCGATAGTTTACGTCTTGATAAAGTTAGTGGTTTAACTTTTTGTAGTTCAGAACAAAAGCATCTTATTAGGCTTATCTAAGCAAGCAATTAACTAGTTGAATATCTTTTACAGGTCAATTACTTTATGAGTCACAATGAATAATGTAACCAACCTTTACATATTAGGCTAAGTTATGGGCCGCATACCCTATTCCGGAGAGAAATTTTTTGTCAGCATAACTCTGTATCGACCTCCATTCACAGTAACAGCTCGGTGCTCGTCGTTTTTGAAAAAAAAAAAACGGTCCGATGATGCACTTAACGGTTAATTTTTCCGCGTACGATTTTGAGGCTTTGTATGCAAAATAGTAAATTCACTTTACAACTTTCCGATTATTCAACGAATTGCGAGCACAGGAGAAGCAGAATGGTGGCGCTTTTTGTACACCGACAAAACTTCTCAAACTTTGATACAATAATTGGACAATTTCCAAACGCTGTGGAAGACTGAAACTATTCATGATGAAACCTTTCTGGTGAGAAATGACTATGATTGTCAAAGATGGCAAGTATAATGCGTCCGATAGGGAAGTTCAAAAACAAATCATCCCTATTGGTAGATAAACAAAGCGATTTGTTTTTCTAGCAAGATTTCTGGCCTTCCCCGCTGGCGGTAAATAATCTTACTAGTTTGCATAAAATTATCAAAAAGTCAGAATTTCTCAACATTCGTTTGATTTGTTTTTCGTTTATCCTTTCCGTAGGTCGAACTTTTCACCTCGTCAAAGGTGGGGAGAATTAATCTCACGTTGTAGGCCTGCAAGAGAAACTAAGAATTTGACCAGTAATGAAAGTAACACATATTCTGCACTTTTGTTTCTCTGCCACATCGTAGTACGTTTATACAAAGGCACTGATATCAGGTGTGATACTAGCGGGGTTTGCCGTAATTCAATATTTACATATACATAATCTAAGGGAAATGTACACCTTTGATTTGCGTGAACTATTTTGTTGTTATTTTTTTTATTAACACGTACGTCCCCAACCCCTCTGAAACAGAAAAATTCAAATTTAAAATTGATGATACTCCATCTCTAGCCATCGGATTTTGAAGTGGTTTTTTGCAATAGATCACAACATTATCCTAGCTTATAGATCTGCACTGGTTATTCCGAAAATTTTCGTAGTTTTGGATTCCAAGGTGGGAGTACTGGGATAAGTTCGAGAAGAACTCGAATCCCGCAGGGCCACTCCAAGTTGCCAGTATGGTCAGACACCCTAAGAATGTCCTCTGAAAACTAAGTTTTGCAAAATCATGAAGTTTGATATGTCGCAAGCCTGGGTTTTGAAAAGATTTGAATATGGCCACTTTCCCGGAGGAACTCGGATCCCGTAAGACCTCCTCAAGTGGCCAGTATGGTCAGACACCCTCAGAATGTCCTCTGAAAACTAAGTTTTGCGAAATCATGAAGTTTGATATGTCGCAAGCCTGGGTTTTGAAAAGATTTGAATATGGCCACTTTCCCGGAGGAACTCGGATCCCGTAAGACCTCCTCAAGTGGCCAGTATGGTCAGACACCCTCAGAATGTCGTTCGGAGATAAAGTTTTGCAAAATCATGAAATTTGATATGTCGCAAGCCAGCTTTTGGAAAAGATTTGAAAATTCAGACGGAACTTGGATCCCGCAGGGTCTCCGAAAGTTGCCAGTATGGTCAGACACCCTCAAAACGTATTTTCATGACCTAGTTTTGCAAAATCATGAAGTTTGATGTGTCGCAAGCCAGGGTTTGTCATTGATTTGAATAAGGCCACTTTTCCGGAGAAATTTGGAATCCGGAGGGTCTCCTAAAGTGGCCAGAATGGTCAACAATCTGCAAAGCGTCTTTTCATGACCTAGTTTTGCAAAATCATGAAGTTTGATACGTTGCAAGCCAGGTTTTGGCAACGATTTGAATATGGCCATTTTTCCGGAGGAATTTGGACTCCGGAGGGTCACCCTAAGTGGCCAGTATGGTCAGACACCCTCAGAATGTCCTCCAAAGACCTATTTTTGCAAAATCATAAGGTTTGATATGTCGCAAGCCAGGTATTGGAAAAGATTTGAATATGGTCACTTTTCCGGAGGAACTCGGATCCTGCAGGGCCTTTTTTAGTGGCCAGTAAGGAAATTAAATTAAAGGAGAAGGGGGGAGGGGGAGGGGGGTTTGGGGGGGTGTTGGGGGGGGGGGGAGTGGGGGGGGGAAGGGGGGGGGGGGGGGGGGGGGGGGGGGGGAGTACAAGCTAGCAGGAGGTACCGAGCGCAACAGGGACCGCCTAGGCAGCAGTGTTACGATAGACGGGGATATATTCGAGGTGGTGGAAGAATTCATCTACCTTGGCTCCTTGCTTACGGCTGACAACAACAACAGCCGTGAAATCCGAACGCATCATCAGTGGAAGTCGTGCCTACTACGGGCTCCAGCAGAACTTGCGGTCAAGAAAGATTCACCCCCGCACTAAATGTACCATGTACCAAAACGCTGATAAGTCCGGTTGTTCTCTACGGGCACGAGACGTGGACGATGCTCGAGGAGGCCCTGCAAGCACTGGTGTTTTCGACCGCCGGGTGCTAGGACCATCTTGGGCGGCGTACAGGAGGATGGAGTGTGGCGGCGAAGATGGAACCACGAGCTCGCTGAACTCTACGGCGAACCCAGCATTCAGAAGGTCGCGAAGGCTGGAAGGATACGGTGGGCAGGGCATGTTGCGAGAATGCCGGACAACAACCCTGCAAAAATGGTGTTCGCCTCGAATCCGGCCGGTACAAGAAGACGTGGGGCACAGCGAGCACGATGGGCGGACCAGGTGCAACAGGATCTGGCGAGTGTGGGTCGTCAACGAGGTTGGAGAGAGGCAGCCATAGACTGAGTATATTGGCAAAATGTTGTAGATGAAGTCATATCGTAAATACGATGTATGGCTATTTAAATAAATAATAATATAGTCAGAAATCCTCAAAATATCTTTGATGGCCTAGTTTTGCTAAAGTATGAAGTTTGATATGCCGCATGCCATGTTTCGCATCTAAAAATATGTTGTCCACCATCCCTGGACAGGTACTTACCCCAGTACTCCCACATTGGAATCCGATACTACGGACATTTTCATAAAAACCAGTAAAAATCTACAAACAAAGACAATTTTGTGATCTATTGCAAAAAACCGCATCAAAATCCGATGGCTAACAGTGGAGTATCATCAATTTTAAATTTTAAATTATCTGTCTCAGAGGGGTTGGGGACGTACGTGTTAATCAAATTAGAATGAAACATCAAAATGCTGGGGTTACTTATGGTTTAATAATGATTGAATACAATTGCATCATCGTCAAAAAGGATGAACGTCTAGATCATGGCTAGGGGCTGTTGATTTTAGATGCTGTTTTTCGCATTTTTAGCATTGTATGAAATTATAAATGGATATCTCAACAGATATTTGTATTCCATTGAAATAAACCACCCAAACTTGTGAGAGGCCCCAACAGCATCCTTACTGTTAGTTTAAACCGGTCCTCAAACTCGATGTTTTTAATTTTTTTTTTTTTGTATTCTGGTGAAATAAACCATCCACACTTGTGAGTGGCCCCAACAGCATCCTTACTGTTGGTTTAAACTGGTCGTCAAATTGGATATCTCAACATATTTTTGTATTCCATTGAAATAAACCACCCATACTTGTGAATGGCCCCAACAGCATCCTTACTGTTGGTTTGAATCGGTGCCAAAATTTGAATAACTTTAATGTGCATCTCTGTACAGAGAATAAATCGGGAACATAGTTAAATATCTTATTCGCTGCCGACGTATACAATCTTGAAGAAACTTAAGACCCGTCAAAACAACCGGCAAGCGCTAACCAGAAGGTTAATAGGATTGCATTATACCGGGCAAACGCATCTAAGGAGCATTTTTACAAAGTTTAAGGAGCATTTTTCCAAAGTTTAAGGAGCATTTCCCCAAAAAGAAGGGTGCATTTACCCTGCTGCCCTACTTGACCTGCATTCGGGCGAGGCTGGCGCCGGTATTGCCTTGGTTTGGGATCACCAGTTTTTACACATTGAGGATGTATGCTGGTCCCAAGCATCATCTTTTGATTCTCTGTGTAATATCAGCTGATCTGGCAATAACGGAGAATCAACCTCAGGCGGTCAATCATGCTCATGCCCATGCCCATGCTTTAGCATTTTATGAAATTATAAATTATCACCATAACTTGTGTTGTGAGTAGTCATGTAGCAGTGATCAAAGCACTTACTCTAAAAGACATAAAATTTAGATCGGAATTGAACATTTCGGAACTAAGCACAAAGTCACAGAAAAGTGTTACTTAAGAGTGACGATGGCAAGTGTTTATCAAAAGAATAGGACTCGGAGGGTCCGCTAAAGTTATCAAACACCGGATCGGGGATCGGAGTGGATCTTGGAGTGAAGGGAGATCGTGCAGAGCTGACGGGACTCTTCATTCTATTTGCACAGAGAAGTCATCACTTTGCTGCGTGACGTCTCTCGCTTCATCAATGGCAGGAGTTGGCTTTCGGAATAAATCCCACTAGTTCAAACAGTCAAATATACATCCTAAATGACAGTCGTCAGAGAGTACAGACATGTTGCTGTTGTGTTAAATTAGCTTGTTTTTTTTTAATTTTGTAACCCAATTTTTCTCTTCAGATTCTATTGTCGAGTTTAAACAATCCTATTAAAATTTGTGGAAAATAAAATAGAATGAGTTTACCATTTCCGAACAGAGTTACCTCCCATCTCCGCCCTCTCTTCAGAAAAACGTTCAAATAACCTCCTCTGTAAATTCTGCGAGAAAATGTATGTTTACTCCCATTATTGGGATTCGAGTCAACAGTTTGAATGCATCTAGAATCTCTCTGCATCGAGCGGAATGAACCGGCTACAAGGATTTTTCAATTAGTTAATTGCAGAGTATACAAATAAACCAAGCAGCAAGCAGAGCCTGAACTAAGTTTGTTTCACAAGCCATGGTGCAAGCCACCTACCATCTAAAACCGCATCCTTACTGTTGGTTTAGATCGGTTCGAATCGACTCCCAACTTTGGTTTTATTTTACTTTTTTTTCCCAATAATGCCAACTACTATCACACTTTGTGATTGGCCCAAATAGCATCCTTACACATTTCTACCCTCTGTTTGTCAGTCTCAAGTATCATCTATTGGTTCTCTGTGTTATAACAGCTGGTCTATCAATAACGGAGTAGCTACTTCGGGTGGTCCATCATGTTCATGGTCCTGCTCTTGTTTTCTTCGTTTTTCCTTAAATGCATAGACGACACCTGGGCCACTCTGGTGTAAGCTGACATAGATCATTCAATGTTAACAAACCTTCTTCTTTTTTTTTTTTAAATATTCATTTCAACTTCTTTGCCAATTAAAACTACATTTTTAATTGCTCAAGTTCTACTGTAAATGAGATATAAATGTATTTCCTTTTAATGGCCAAACCAACACACCGGATCAGGATGATCCCGTGTCCGCTAATTAAATAAATGAAACAAACCTCAGAATCCCTCCCCTCTTAACACCTTTCTCCCACGAGATCGCCCCCGTCCCCCTCCCACCCTTCCGCCGACACTTTTTGAAACTCTGCCCTAAACGAAACCAACCAGCTTAGTTAAAGGGTGCAAATGTGCAACCGGTGAACCAGCAAAAGTGCGTATCGCATAACAAAGAATGAACAATTTCGCTGCCGATGAGTGAGTGCACAACAATGAATTCATCATAAAGCCAGTCAATGAAACAAAGGTTTTGCTGCAGAAACAAAACAAAAAAACAACACACCAACCATCATCAGCGGCCAGAAAACTCGTCCGTTCGGGAAGAGCGAGAATTGGATCTGCGGAAAAAGCGCCAAGCGAATTTGCTGCTCGCGTTTAGCGCGTCGCTGTGTTTTTTTCTTCTTTCAATTTGCATGAATAAAGAATGCACTCGATAATTACATATGATTCGAGGTTGTGTTTTTGCTTTCTCACCTGTCAAATGGAAAGCCTGTTGGAGCTATTAAGCATTGCTTGCCCTTGTTTGATACTTTTGACGGACTGACTTGACTTGGGCTGCCGAATGAATGGTGATAGTGGCAGAAGCTGGCGGTGGAAATGTTGCTCTTGCCACTACTGTTAACTGTTACTAAACGAGTGGGTAAGCTTTTGCACAATTTGATGCCCTCGGTTGCATAAATAGGGTATCAAACAGGGAATGAAAGGTGCGTAGAAACGTTGTGACCCTTGCTCATATGGTTTTCTCACACAATAAATGCGAGCGAGCGCCAATTGCTGCAGTGGGCCATTATGTTTCCTGTTCGAAAAACGTCGAATCTAATCCGTTGCCTCGTAGTTATAGGCATGTAGTTAGAGAAGATGACACCCCGGCCACACTCGAATTGGAAGAGCGGAAATATTAATAACAATAATAACGAAATCCGATGGCTTCCAATGGTGTAAACAAGGGATTAGAAGCAGAAAGATTTCGCGCTCCAATGGTTTTTCTCATTACAGTGTCTCTCTCATACCTCCTGTGTGTGTAGCTTGGATTTGGCGCGAGGATAAAGGTACCTACAACAATGTGCCTCCTCTAAAAGCTGAACGGTCGGCGACCGAGGCATTCACAACATAGAGGTGGAAGTAGAGAGTGCCGTATTTTTATCGCTCATTTGAGGCGCAGGCAAATTCGGAGGTCGCCAAGCATGGTAGAAATGTTGGGCATCTGTGAGCACTCTGGAATTATGCTTATTATGATTATGTGTGGTATGGTAGGTTGGATGAGGAGAGTAAAAAAAAAATATGTAAGAATGCATGTTTTGTGATTTTTTTTCTTCTTCCCTGCAGTCACCCTGTTGCGAGGCCGATGCACGTTTGAAAGTGATTTGTTTCTTTGTAACAAGGGGATGAAACACCACGAGTTTTTGTTTGGCTTAAATGTAGCTTTTCTGTTGTGGCATTACGTAATCCAAATATGTTCACAGTAGCAGATGGATGATGATGCTGCCGTCGTGTGTGTGTGTGAGGATGTTTGAACACGCGAGTTTCGAATTAGAGCTCCGAACGAATATGCTGCAGTATTGCAGTCGAGGCGTTGTTGACAATGAGTGTTCTGGGAAGTTTAGTGAATCAATATCATTGTGCTGGATGTACAATGCTCCGTAGGAGAGCAGGTTCAGTATTAAGTTGGATTTCGAAATGGAGCCAATCAAGTCCACACTATCAACGACACATAATCAACAGCGGCTTTCAAAATCGCTTATGATTTAAAGTATTGGTTTACATTTCCATTACCTGACAGTCTTCAATGTTGAAATTTGGTTTAATTTAATAGAAAATGTCAAAATTTAATGAATTAATTTAACAGATAAATAGGAACATGTAACTTTAAACATACTAAAAAAGCACCAGAATAGTTGTGATGTGCGCATTCTTATTTTTATCGATTCCAACCTGGCTGCCTTTGTTGCATCTGATCTAAATTTTCAACTCCCAGCAATCGTACCGAGGTTGGTTGAGGTAGTCTTGCCATGGGAGATTTTAAAAGGAGTATCTCACAAACACTCGTTGTATCGTTTGAATCCTATTTCCTATTTCCAGGTTGACTAATACGAGCACCAAACAATAACATTGGATTCCAAAATCGACCCGCACAGCACAATGATCGAAAACATAGAAAAACACGGAAATCACCAGCTTTATTCGAGTAAACAGCGAAACATGTCGAGCACTCGACACTGAAGTAGTCTGTAAGTTGCAGTCGTTTTCTAGTGGATTTTAAAGGAATTTGCTCGCGTTTACTAATGACAGCTAGAGATAGTGTTTTAGTTCTCTATTTTTTATTTCATATGTGATCAAGCGAAGTGTTAGTTAAAGTTTTCCTTATAAAAGTCGCTCGTAAAAACGTTTAAAAAAAAGTGTTTTGGTTCTTTATTTTTTATTTCATACTAGCTGAACCCGGTGCGTGCGCTGCTACGCTTGCAACTAAATGAAGGAAAATTTAATGTAACTGGCACTTTTATGGTTTTTTTTCGGAATGAGTTTTTTTTTTTCTTGAATAAGAAGGGGTTTAAACTTCTATCAAAATATGCTTCTTACCCTAGAAACACACGTTTTGTGTTTAAGTAACCTTGATAATTCTCATTTTTGGTAGAAATTTTTTGTTTCATTAGTATGGGAGCTCTCCCTTCCAGAGGGGGGTGGTTTCTCAAACCACCATACAATTATTGCCTTCAAAACCCCTCACATGCCAAATTTGGTTCCATTTGCTTGATTAGTTCTCGAACCATCACACTGGGCTCTTCAATTATAAAAAAAATTTGAGTTTCATTTGTTTGACACCCCCTTCCCCCGCCCCCTTTCAGAAAGAGGAGGAGTCTTGAACCACCATAGAAACATTCTTGCTTTCAAAACCCCCCACATGCCAAATTTGATTCGATTTGCTTGATTAGTTCTCGAGTTATGAAGAAATTTGTATCTTATGTGAGCCCCCCTTCCTGAGAGAGTAGGGGTCTCAAACAATCATAAGAACCTTCCCTAGCCCCAAAAACCCCTTCATATAAATTTTCACGTTGGTCGGTTCAGAACTGTCCGAGTCGATAAGGGTCTGACAGAAATCTATTTTTATGTATATAGAAATCTAGTTTTCAAAAACCCCCATTTGCTAAAAGTGGTTTCATTTACTTGATTAGTTCTCGAATTATACAGAAATTTGCTTTTTATTTGTATGGGAGCCCCCCCCCCCCTCCAAATGGGGAGGGGTATTGAACTGCCATAGAAACATTTCTTGCCTCCAAAAACCTCAACATGGCAAATTTGGTTTCATTTGCTTGATTGGCTCTCGAGTCATGCTAAAAAATTTCATTTGTATGGGAGTCTCCCTTTCCAGAAGGCGAAGGGGTCTCAAACCACCTTAGAAATATTTATTTCCTTCAAAATCCTCCACCTGCCAAATATGGTTCCATTTACTTGATTAGTTGTCGAGTTATGCAGAAATTCGTGTTTCATTGGTATGGGAGCCCCACTCCCCTACCAGAGAGAGAGGAGGGGTCTCAAACTACCGTAGAAATATTTATTGCCTTTAAAATCCCCGCATGCCAAATTTGGTTCCATTTGCTTTATTAGATCTAGAGTTATAAAGAAATTTCAGTTTCATTTGTATGACAGCCCCCTTTCTAGGAGAGGGGAGGGGTCTCAAACCACCATAGAAACATTTGTCGCCTCCAGAAAACCCCACATGCCAAATTTGGTTCCATATGCTTGATTAGTTCTCGAGTTATTCAGAAATTTGTGTTTCATTTGAATGAGAGCCCCCCTCTTACAGAGGGTGGAGGAGTCTTGAGTTACCTTAAAATCATTTCTTGCCTTCAAAAACCTCCACTTGCCAAATTTGGTTCCATTTACTTGATTAGTTCTCGAGTTATGCAGAAACTTGTGTTTCATTGGTATGGGAGCCCCGCCCCCCCCCCCCCCTTCCACAGAGAGAAGAGGAGTCTCGAACTACCGTAGAAACATTTATTGCCTTTAAAATCCCCGAATGCCAAATTTGGTTCCATTTGCTTTAATAGATAAAGAAATTTCAGTTTCATTTGTATGACAGCACCTCTTCTAGGAGAGGGGAGGGGTCTCAAACCACCATAGAAAAAATTTTCACCTCCAGAAAACCCCACATGCCTAATTTGGTTCCATTTGCTTGATTAGTTCTTGAGATATGCAGAAACTTCTGTTTCATTTGAATGGGAGCCTCCCTTTCTAGAGAGGGGAGGGGTCTCAAACTACCATAGAAACATTGTTTGCCTTTAAAACCTTCTGCATGCTAAATTTGGGTTCCTCTGTTTAATGAGTTCTCGAGTTATGCAGAAATTTGTGCTTCATTTGTATGGGAGCCCCCCTTTCCAGGGAAAGGAGGGGTCTCTTACTATATTAAGAACCTTCCACGGTCCCAAAAACCCCTGCATACAAATTTTCACGCCGATCGATTCTGTAGTCTCCGAGCCTATTAGGGTCAGAAAAGACAGACAGACAGACAGACAGACAGACAGACAGACAGACAGAAATCTATTTTTATATATATAGATGTGATCAAGCGAAGTGTTAGTTAAAGTTTTTCTTATAAAAGTCGCTCGTAAAGACGTTTGCCAAAAACGGGCGGGGTGGATCGACAGGCAACATCACTAATACGTTTCCACAAGGAGATATAAAAAATCTCCTTCCAACAACAAGATTGAACAATTGGTCAAAAGAGCGAGCTATCTAACATGAGGATGCCCCAATGGGCGGGGTGAAGAGCCCGCCCTCTATTCACAAACTGTTAGCAATTGTGTGTTGGCATTTCCACTCTCCCCATCCAGAGTGCCCTGATGGTCCCTCCCATTCCTATGACATATTTTTATAATAGTGTATATATTTATATGAATGAAAAATACTACAAGCATTCGTATCTATAATATATGATCTTTATTCAATTGATCCTGAAATGGAAGAAATGTTGTAGAATGTTAAAGTGTAGAGTTCTGTAGTTCCACGCTTAAGCACGTTTTCGTTCGTTATCAGCAATATAATATACAGTTTGAAAAAATCTTGTAATTTTCTGCGATACAATATCTATTGCACATATTTGGAATGCTAGATTTGACATTGAGTCAATCTATATTCAATTGAATTTTATGAAAGATATCACCTAAATTAGGTCAGATGCATGAAAGTTTACAGAAAATTTCATTGTTTTTGTTTACTTTTGTTTAAATCTGAACGAGGAGAAATTTTACGCGTCTGTTAAAATTCAAGAATTTACACAAGTTTTCTATGAACAGAAACGTGACATTTTCGGACACAGTCAAAAATCCCTTTTTGAAGCGGCGTATCAACTTCTTTAAATCTATGCAAGCCTAGAGACAATTGATTACAATGCGGGACCAAAATCTGTAAGCCTAAGCAGAAGTAAATCTTCGACGAAAAATAAATAATCATAACTTCATTGATTGCTATAGCAGATATTTTAGAAGTTACAGCTCCATTGGGTTGTTCGGAATGATGACGTAGGACTACGATACTAAATGTAAGCCATTTAGTTGGTACAATACAATCTTATTTGAATTAACCTTTTCAGCCCTAATTTATACAAGCAATTTGGTGAGTTCTGATTGATTTAGTGCTAAATAACATAGAAATGATTGAAACTAGTAGGAAATTTTTTTTTTGAGATGTGCTAGGTCGTCCAAACTGCCCAGGAATTTAGAACTTACGATCTACAGTTGTAACAGTAGCTTTATCCGCTATACAATGTTATGATATGTATTCAAACATATTCAATAAATCTCCTGGGAGACCAACTGACATTAAGAGATAATCTTGGGATATTCTTTGCCAAGCAAACTAACTTAACTTTGCATAGTTCATACAGCTATTGTTACACTTGTAGACCTTAAGTTTTGAAAGACAGTTTGAATGACCTGAAACTAACAAGGTTATCCTATGATGTCTGTGGACGTTTCAGAATATTCATTGAATATGTTTGAATATTTATCGCAGCTTTGGATAGCACAAAAGCCAACGGTTACTACTGTATACCTTAAGTTCTGAACTCAAGGTCAGTTTTTATGAACCTGAAAATCCCGAGATAATCTGATATTGACTGGTGAGCTTACAGAAGCTTCGCTGAATGTGCTTGAATGCATATCGTCACCTTTCATAGATTATAAAGCTAACTTTACGACTACAGATCCTCTATATTATAGAAATTCTGAACTCATTGGCAGTTTTAACTACCTAGAACATCCCAAGATATCCCATTTTTTTGGTTGACCTTCGAAAAGACTCACTTAATTTGGTCAAATACATATTATTTCTTTGTTTACTCAAAAAAGCTGAACATTTTAAGTTCTAAATTCAAGGAAAGTTTGGATAACCAAGAACATCCGAAGATTATCTCATAATGCATGTTGTTCCTCCAAAATATTAAATAAATATGTTTCAATACACATCGTAGCTTTGCATAGCCCAGAAAGCTTTTGTTACAACTGTTGGTCCTATGTTCTGATCTCATGGATAGTTTGGTTTGGATATATGTTAACTTGGTTTCGACAGGCATGTCATATTACTTTATAATGTTTTTTAACTTTAAGAATGATAATTGAATTTGTTTGAATATTTTTTTAACTTTGTACTGCCTTAAATTTCACTGTTACAACTGTTAATCATAAGTTCTGTACGCCAAGACAGTTTGGATGACCTAGAGCATCCCAAGATTATCTTCTGGTGTATTTTCTGAATACACTTGAATACGTGACGTAACTTTGTATAGCCCAAAAAACTACTGTTACTACCGTTGATATCAAGTTCTTAACTCCAGGACGGTTAGGATTACCTAGAAGATCGCAAAGTTATAAAATAATGACTGTTGACCTTCCCAAAGGTTCATTCAATATGTTTGAATACATATCGTAACCTTTTATAGCCCTAAAAGCTACTGTTACAACTGTACATCCGAAGTTTTGAACTCAAGTACATTTTGGATGACAAAGAACCTCCCAGAGAGATATACAAATATTTAAAGTTTATCAACTAGAATTTAATAATACGTATGCATAAATACAATATTCTAAAACAACGCTTTACACTATTAATAATGCATTTATTTTTTCTTCAGGAACTTCTTCAAATTCAGGATGTTCTTGGTCGTCAATTAGGCCTTAAACTCATAAGTTTTTTATTTTTTCAAGATAGAAAAATTGATGGAAAACATATACAGTGTACACTTTTATTCAGTCTGTGTGATTTCATACAGGCATTACCCTATTTGCTGATGATATTATCCTTCATCCTTTTGATATGACCCCTTAGGCCTGAAGGAGTTAATATTCTTTTTAAGGCAAGGCTTAACATTTATGAATTTTTCACTTGTACGTGGTCCGAAATCAACAATGTTCTCTATTGAAATTGATGCGTAGAAAAACTTCCGATCGATTGGTGCAAACATTTTGAAAATCTTTTGAGAAATGACTGAGATATTAATGCTCAAAACCTGACCACTTTTCGTGACGGTTGCAATGCGATTTTTTTTAAATTGTACCCCAGTATAGAAAACAAAGACGTAGTCTTACGTCAAAACTTGAGCAAAAAAAACTCTCTCATGAATCAAAATTCGCACAATGCGCTGGGATCGAATCGAAACCCGCACACTTTTGCATCGAAATTGTGGGAAGGATATAATTATGCATAAGGATTCTATACATACAGCTTCTGATGTGCAATCCGTACGCAGAAAAAATGACGAAGGGATAAACATTCCAAATGGTCATATTAAAGGGTGTATTCGATAAAAATGGCACACACATATATACTCATCAAAATTAAACTGATTATCGGATTTTCTTGAAATTTTCAGGGAATGAAGAACTAATAATGAGTTTTGATTTACAACATTTGTTTTATTCAATTTCGTCTCCCATCCCGAATGCCCGCACCTTCCTTTTCACTCCACCCATCAATTTTTTTACAACCGATTTTCCCAGTGTTTTTGTTGTTTTTACCCAAATTTTCTTCAATTCTAGCTCTGTTTTTATAGTTTTGGGATGTTTGCGAAGTTCCGTTTTCATAATTGCCCAGAATTTTTCAATTGGACGAAGTTCCGGTGAATTTGGTGGGTTCATATCCTTTGGCACAAAATTGACTCCGTTGGCTCGGTACCACTCCAATACGTTTCGAGCGTAGTGGCAGGATGCTAGATCAGGCCAAAACAGAGTTGATCCTTTGTGCTTCTTAATGAATGGCAAGAGACGCTTCTTAAGGCACTCTTCCGTGTAAATCGCACCGTTTATTGTTCCGGAAGTGATGAAGGGAGCACTTATTTCACCACATCCGCAAATCGCCTGCCAGATTAGAAACTTCTTTGCAAATTTCGATAGTTTCTTCTTTCGAACATCCTCCGGAACATCGAACTTCGACTTGGCAACGAAATATTCTTGCCCAGGAAGTTTCGTCATCCATCACGATGCAACCGGATTTGGTGAGCAGCTTCGTGTAAAGTTTCCGGGCGCGGGTTTTCGCAGTGATGTTTTGTTTTTCATTCCGGTTTGGGGCTTTTTGCACTTTGTAAACATGTAACCCAGCTCGCTTCATGGTTTTCTGCACAAAACCGACTGACACCTTAGACTTTTTAGCGACATCTCGAATTGACATGTTTGGACGGTTCTTGAATTGTTGTACGACTTTCCTGGCCATTTTACTGTCCATTGGACCACTTTTACGACCACTCCCTTCCTTCCTTTGGACACTCAGACGCTCCTTGAAGGTTCTTATTACACGAGACACAGTTGTATTTGCAATTCCAAGCCTTTTAGCAATCCACCGGTGGGACGCCCCTGGATTTTGATTGTGAGTGCACAAAATTTTCTCACGGACAATTTCTTGTTTCGACGACATGACTGGAACTACTGAATGTATAACTATGAAACTTGGCAGATGTAAATAATACACTATGGATAAGATCTACTCAAATTTCTAGGTTTTTTACTCATACGATTCAAAAGTTACAGAAGATTTTCTGTGTGCCATTTTTATCGAATACACCCTTTAACATGCATTTTTCCGATTTAGAGAGCTCAATTTGCTTTTATCGATTATATTTATCGAGATCCCCTTGCATTAATAAATAACTCATAGGGTTGCGAAAAATAATGTCAGCCTAGCTCCTTCATTCGGCTTATGTGCGGTTATCGATAAAATCATGTTGACATCATAGCGATCAATTTAGTCTAATGCAATTGAGAACTTATTCATCACTTTAAAGGGATACAATTTACCGAGGATTTCGATTTTTTCAATTTTTTAGCCATCATGATCTCTCTGGTTAAGCTAAAAACCTTATCTCTACCGTTTTGAAATGATATGCATTTCACTTAATTGAATTTACATACTTTTGTATACGCAAAATAGTCACAAGTTCTATGTGAACTATTTAAATGCAAAAATAAAGAGTCATTTTACAGTAAAACCATAGGCTCAAGTTTAACAACAAACTTATTCCTATGTTCCTTACAATGGCTTATTATATTAATAAGATTGTTTAATTTTTCTTTTGATATAAGATGAAAATCGATTATGAGGAAATCATGTGACTCACTATCACTTTCTTCTGTGGAATTGCAGTTATGCCTAATCTAGTATTCCATATATTTGCATTAGACAACACAGAAAGCTACATGTTTCCTTTAAACTGTGCTCTAAAGACATTCACGGTGATATTCTCGGAACTTAAGTGCACCATTCAAAATATCGTTCAACTTCGGCACCTCTGTGGCAATAGTCAGAGACTATTGCCTGGAATGCACAGTTTGTAAAAATGTTGTTATTTTATGCGATATCTACACAGAAAAAAATAATGAATTTCAATAGATCCGATAAATTTCCCCTGGTTCACTTGTAAGCCAAAGCAAGCGGTGTTATCTAGCTAAACTTCTCCCATCTCTCATGAACTCATGCCAAATCTAGCATTCCCTTAATGTACATTAGATAACACAGAAAATTACACGTTTCTATCAAACTGTGCAATGCATAAATTTGGAACGCTTGGTTTGTCATAAATTCATACGAAAATTCATCTCAATTTAAGAACGATATCACCTTGATGAGCTTGCAGAGAACTTAGGGCATCTTCAACGGCGATCCAAATCGTGGATTGGATTTATATTTTTAGACCAAACGCAAAAACATCGCTGCACCGGTGTTGTAAATTTTGTTTTATACTGGATCTATTTTGCATCATTTTAAAACTGGTATATGTTTTGATCTATTCATGCAGCAATTTGGAACAAGAAAAATACCGTTTCAAAACGCTACACGCTACATGATAATACCAATTATTGAGTAAAATTTCAGCTATTACTAAACAATAACTCAATTTTATTGAGTATATTCTGAGGTATATTTGTGAGCCGAAAAGTGTTTGCTGCGTGTGATGCTGGCGGCGGACAAAAAGTTGTATTGCTCGCCTCGGATGCTGATTATTATCTCAAGTTGCTCCTGGTGCTAGTAAATTGCCTTTTCGTTTCATTGCTTAATAACGAATGCTTGTCTTAGTTTTTTTTTTTTACAGCCACTGCATTATCCGGAAAACGCTGACTAGATCGAAATGCGGAGGTTCCGAGATTCCGAATAGTATTTAGATTGCTCGGAAATGAAAAGTAATGAAGTCCTCAAAGTAAACGATGGGTTTATTGATAGATTGGTCATGATAAGCACTACAGATAAATGTTGGGGAAGCCTCCAGTTGACTCTAGTTGTAGCATAGTGCCCAGAAACACCTCCCTTGGCATGTGGAAACGCAGAAAGTGCTTCTCGTTGTAGGTTTGCGTGTCGCTAAAGTAGTCCTGGAACAGCTTCTGATGACCGAAACGGAAATCACGGTCGACGTTGGGGCGTCATCCAGGACGTGACCCTCTCCATTTCGACTCTTGTTTATCCGCTGCCAAACTACAAATCAGCATTATCTAATATCGTTTAAATGCATTCACACACTCACCTTCAGCAAAACGAAAGAACAAGTATTCCTTGTCGTCAGCTACCAACGCACTACTGGCATTAAAAATTATTTGGTCAAACCAATCAATGGCAAAATGTTTGTGAAAAATCTGCAATTTCTGAAAAAAAAAACTTGTGATCTCTGATGTTGGCGGGTTTAACAACAAGAAATACAACACCGGTGCGGGGAACGCAAAGTTGATCTATTTTAGCTAGTTCTATTCAAGTTTCGCTGATGCAAATCAGGTATAATGTAGATCTAAAAATAGACCGCCGCTGAAGATGCCCTTAGTTATATCTGTTCACTTGAATCTAAACAGAAGGAGTCTAACGCGTCTGTTAAAATTGGTCATTTTTTTCTGCGTAGTTAAAAATAATTGGCACCAGTTTTCTATGAAAAGAAATAATTTGGCAGTTTCGTACGCTCAAATTAAGAAATTCCTCATTGAAGTAATGTATCAAATATTGCAGATCTAGGCAAGCTTGGAGACAATTAATTAGCTTGCGGGACCGAAATCCGTAGGCCTAACTACATGAAAATCTTTGACGATCAATACAAAATTATAATTGCAAGAAACGTTTTGTATCACACGCACGCTGAATAGAGAACAGTAGAAGTCCCAAGTTGCATCCTTAAGGTAATCCAGACACCATGTAATATGATTCGAAGGATTCTGGTTATAGATATACTAAAAGTTGATGAGGTGATCAAACACAGTAAACGACATCATGAATGAACCAAGTTTCTCAAGTTGAGCAAGCAGTATTCTGTGACCAACGCGATTGAAGCAGATTTTAGTACAGAGTACAATTCATCTAGTTATACTTGTGACCCGGTGTCCAAAATACGCATGTTCTTCTTATAATTAGCTTTGGCGCTCTTTTCAACGAGTTTTCGTTTGCTCTTAATTTGTAGAAGCACTTCAACAGTTATTATAGCTATGATTTTTTTTTTTTGCCATCAGGGGAAAATCTTTGAAACTTTGGGTAATTGGAGTTCTGTATGTATTGTTGTATGTAGGTATGAAATGGACACTCGCATTTTGAGAATTCAAATCATTCGCACCAAGTCATTTCTCAGAAATTGGAAATCGCAAACTTTTCTGTTTCCCGTTACATCAAATGTCACAGAAAACGGCTGACTACCGATCGGAAAAAGGAAGTGGGCTTAAACATCCTCGCAGAAGCGCCAAAGACGGCAAGAAGATAGTTGAAGCTATCAGACGCATACCAAACGCTTGAAACCGACATAAAGGCGGATTTTTTTTTAACAAATTCCAGTTCATCAGTTCTACACTGCAAGAGAAGCGTTCGATATCCCAGAGCACCAATGAAAGGATATAATCTATCACCAATAGAGAAATCCCAAGTAACATTGCCAAAACAATCCAGGTTTACTAAGTTTTAATAAAGTTTTATGAAAGCCAATAGAAATCAATTTGATTTTATTATGGTACTAAGAGGTGACAGTAAGTTTCATATTTTAGTCAGGCTTATGAGAACCTACACGGCTTGTTTCCAACGATCTTAAAACCTTGTTCTCTCAAAATCCTTTTATTCATTCATATTATCTTATTATGGCCAGTTGAAAAAGCATTTTAAAACTATTTTGCCTCCAGTATAGTTTTAAAGTAGTTATTGCGAAGTTCAATTGGTTTTTCGGCAAAACTGTAATTTTTTTCCATTCGCCATAGTGAAGTATAAGAAATAATTGAAATGTGAAAAAAATAAATTCACCAAATTTTATATATATTGCATATGAACCATAGATCGGAGACCAATTCCGGCATTCTTCAAGATAACCTTATTGAATTCCATCAATTTTCAGGAAATTCATGATTCATATGTATTTGTTTTAATTTTGTTTTTATTGTTGTAAACTCGCATAATTTCCGAGGTGCATTAATTTTTGGCTCTTATCGTGCCAATATTCACCATACAATTAACAATTAACTGCACATATGATCCGGAGCATGATACGGAGCTGTAAAATACTCAATTTGTTTTGGATATTTTGCTATGAAACATAATTTTCCTCAACATTAGCATTTTCTTAGATATAAGTCACGACCAAATAAATGAAAAGAGCAGATAATCGAGCAAAGCAGAACAACAAAAACCAACCACGATATCACAGTGAAGTTTGACAGGTGTGGCCATTTTGCCGTATGCTGGTTTTCATGGCAGCCAAGAGGTTTTATGAAGGTTCTCAGCCCGAGTAACACATCTTCATGTTTTTATGTTAAGTAAGCTTCCTTATAACTTAATCTAGTCATATTCAAGTATTTTCAACCGTTATAAAACTTTTGTGTTGTTTGGGAGGTGGTCATAACATCTCTCACTGGAACATTTTCAAAATCGTTATGGTCTTATAAAGGTTTTATTGTTTGTTTGTTTTCACAACCGTCTATAGACAAGTTTCGGCATGTAAGAAGCATAGAGGAGGTGTTGGTAGACAAAACAGTTTTCAATCTCGTTTTATCAACAAAGCCGGGAAGAGTGTTATACGGTTGGAATAAAACTAAAATTGTTACTTGGGATGTCTATAGAAAGGTCTCTGAGGTAACACAAGAGCCCACCAATTGTTTAGCCTATATTTTTATCATTCCACTACTCAAACAGGTGCTGGTATAAGTAAAATAAGGTCAACTTTGTACCCTGGGGCCTTAATCGTTCAAACACCCTAGAGTTACGACCAATAAAAAAATGCTGGGCTATTATGAAGCAAAGGGTTCTCAGACACTTGAGAGGTGGTAAGTGCTCTCAAAAACTTGAAACAAAATACGTAATTGTTATCCATTTTATCCCTTTGTCTTAACCCTTTATAAACATACAATTTTAAGTTATCATATAACATGCTACTGCCATCACCAATATTACTTTCAGTGAAATTTTCTTACAAAAAGAAAGCAATCAAATGACCACGCCAAAATGTACTAAATATTCATGCGCTAACATAAAAAGGGGAAAGAGAAGGACCATCAGGGCACCCAAGTAAAACGATTTGGATAGGGAACATAAGACTGCTTCCTCCCCATTGCAACATTTTGCGAACGAGGGCGGGCTCTTCGACCGCATCTATTGGGTTTATTCGGCCAATCAAGGGCTCAATTGTAGTGTTGCGAGTGTGAACTTACTTTTGGAAGGAGATTCTATTCCCTATATACGCGGGTTTTGCGTAAGTGCCTTTGTATACGGGCCCGTCCAAACGTTTTTGGCTCTTCATACAGGAGCTTGATGATCATAAACAACATTATAATCCTGATCAAATCGTTTTTCAAATTATTCCACTGCTGTGGAACAATAAATGCTACAATAAATGGTAGTATTACATCATCATCATCATTACTAACGAAATTCAGGTGACCGAAGGCTACCGTATTGACTTTTTGTCGTATTTTGTTTTTTTTTTTACAATTTAAACTAAATAAACGAAATTGTATGAACGAATTTTCGATACTTCTACTATTGTTTAGCTTGATTATCTCTTCATGGGACTAAACCAGTCGGTCAAATAAGTGGTATTGGAAGCAACTCCACATGTTTTACTTGAGCGCATGCATTGGCAAGCACTTGAATGAATTTCCGACCAGAAAAGACATTCGACTGTATCGAAAATCAAACCCTTGAACTTCGGCTTGGAGAACCGACGCACTTTGAGAACCGATTACCCTTTGAGTCTCCTAAGAGTTAACGATGCTGAATGTATAATCTTAAACAATTTCTGTTTGCCTGTGATATACATACCAAGTCATACAAACTGTTTAATTGTATGCATTTTTGCTATAATATGACAAACAATTATGTTAGCATTCTGATGATTGAAAACATGTTAGCATACTGCTGGATTGAAATAGCGCAGAAGATAGAGCCTAGAAATAGAAACATTCTATAAGTTTGGCAATCGTCTTGAACTAAAAATTCAGCAAACTTTTAGTCGGTTTTCAAAAAGGTATTCATGAACCAGGTATGAATCATGAACTCCATGCTTACTAGATCTGTTTTATTACCATGTGAGAACTGAAACAATTATAATCCATCCGCTTAAACCTTACTATCATTATTAAAATGATCACTGACGCGATAGGGAGTATAAATACACGTCTTTACATGAAAAAAATCTGACAGAAAGTAAGGGTTTAAATTAAAAGAATATGTTTGTTGATTGGTAGCTTACGCTTCAGTTTTAGCTAACACCTCAGTATCGACAGCAAATTTAATAGTGTTGTTTGCAGAAACTTTGACAGAGCATTGGAAACTTTCGATTCTTGCACTGCTGAACGAGTTTATGTGCACTTCTTAGACTGTCGGACACATCACCAAGTCGAAGTAACCAACGCTTCTAGTTCTGTCGAATACTTGGAGTATGATGCTGGTTGGGTGAGATCGTTTCGAAACGTTCATATATTCACTTAATACTCTACAATGTTTTACAAACACAAATAGCGGAGAATATGACACAGCAAGTCCACGCGTCCTTTCTCCCCTGTTAATTCACAAAATGCGTTTTTGGTTCAAACGTATACATTTGAATCCAACTCGTTTTACAGAATCATTTTTGCAGTTCATGCAACGCAGTAGGCCTGGCCGTTTTGATGCTTGTATCATGTCTTTCATATGCTGCAAGCATCAATATTGACAACAACAAAAATTGAACGTCATCTAACCCAATTATTTCCAGAAACCTGTCTCATAATGGCTGCATTTGTTTTAGATTAGATTCGATTAGACACTTCATCATACTAGCAATTGTATCGATCCACATAATTCTCGATCGTTCAAGCAATTGGCAACAGCAATAAAGCTTGTTCGCGACAAAATCTGGACAGATTAAATTTGGAATAACAAAAATTTGCTGTTAGTTCAATCCAAGATGTATTTTTTATTCATTTAATTGAGCATTATTATTTAGTTATCTTAAAAATAATAATAGTTCTTTAATTAGGCTTTATGAAGCATCTACGAACTTATGAGTTAACTCCAACCATTAGGGTCTGTGCAACCGATTTAGCTGCTTTTGTCCAAGATTTTCGAAATATTTCTATAGTTCTAGCTTGTTGTTTATATTGAGAGAGTTCTCTCTTCACGAGAGCCCAATACCGCTCGATAGGTCGCAACTCCGGGCAGTTAGGTGGAGTCGCCTCTTTCGGTACAACATGGACTCAATTCGCTTTATACCATTCCAGAACATCTTTGGCTTAGTGAAAAGATGCCAAATCAGGCCAGAATAGCGAGAGAGCGTCATGACAGCGTTGGAATGGTAACAATCGCCTCTTTAGGCATTTTTCAAGGTATATTTCCTTGTTTACCGTTCCGGTAGTGATGAAGCTTTGGCTTGCTCGACCACAGCTGCATATTGCCTGCCAAACCAAACTTGGCCTTTTTTCATCCTGAGATTTTCCTCTACGCCGTATAATATGACATTTCACATAAGCAAGTAATTTTCATCGTCCTTTATCACGCAGGAAAACTTCGTCAAATATTTGCGATACAACTTGCGAGCCCGGGTATTAGCCATCGCATTCTGTTTATCATTACGGTTCGGTAAAATTTTCACCTTGAACGACTTCATACCTTGCCGGTGCTTGGAAGTATTCACGAAAGTTAGGGACATTTTAATATTTCTAATCACAGTACGTACCGAAAGATCTGGTATCTTCTGCAATATTTGCTTCACCATTGCGTCCTTCTGGTAATTCCTGAGATCCGTTTTTGTTCCGCTCCCAGCCTTGCTGGCAATTGTCAAATGTGTATCGAAAGATATAAGAACGTTATGGACAGTGCTCACAAGAATACCAAGCTTTTTTGCAAGTTTTCTAACTGACAGATCCGGATTTTCATTGCGACCGCACACAATTGCTTTTCGCACTTGCTCTTTTTTCGACGCCATCTTCGATCTAAAAGTTTGTAGTATCACCAAAAATTGATTTTACACATTGAACAGACGTACGTTCATCAGTCTGCGAAATATTTCACGCGTTGATGAAGTATTTCCAGAGATATACGCATTTAGGGGTGTCCAGCTTTTGTCGCGAACAAGCCTTAATATTTTTTCCATCATGCTGGAATAACTGAAATCAGTTCTTAAATGCTTCATAATTTTTGTTTCATGCTGTGTTAATGAGACTTTCAGTTTCTTGGCTGGTTCGTCACAACAAAAAGACGACCTAAACCTTACACATAAACACTGGGCCAGGACCAATTCCCATCCGAAGGAAGATGTGATCAGAGTTTTTTCATGTCAGAAAATCCCAACGCTTCCGACTGGAATTGATGTCACAATACATATTTGATACTCATAAGTCTTATTTCAAAGCACAGGAACGATTATTCGACATCCAAAACAATAAAATATACTTGATTAGTTTTGCTGGCATTTGACATTTCTTGAATTACTTTGTCTCTGGAAATACGAAGACTTTTGTTGCAACATTTAAACAACAAAGTGTATCTGTCCCTTGACTCAGACTAATAAGCAGCGCTCGATTACTATTTGATTACTACGAGCTACAATCACTCATAAAGTAATTAACTAATCATCGCATTGAGTCTATTTGTGGATGCATTTTTGACTCATCATTAATTTTTCTCATTAAAAACAATCTTCGTAAAATTTAAGCTATATTGACTTCACCCAAAAACAAAATTTTACAGAACAAATTAAAATTAAACTACTTTATAACACTTCAATAATGTTGACATATGAATAATATTATCCACATTATTACTTCTATTGTACTAGATAAATTTTATAGCTTAGGTTTTAATTTGCATACGCCTTTTGAAACGTATATTACAACTTTTTCAAATGTTACTAATACCAATGTAATTAATACATTAGGTCATAGATGGGAACATACTAAATAATGTCCCTAAAATTGGTTCCACGGTTTTCTTGTGAAATATTTGTTGTAGTTTGTATGTGAATCGTACATTTTTAGGGTGAGTTTATTATTTTCTATACATCTAAGATGCAAAACTAGGTAAATAGGCACAATTTATGATAATTAGGTGATTTGAACTTCGTGAAGGTAATTTAGGTCAACTGAACATCATGAAAATAATGTATTCAGTTTAACCACTACAGTTATGGTGTCTAGAACGATAAGGAAATCGAACATGTCACTCAAGTGAAGAACTATAAATTGACAAATATAGTCTTTAACTGCTTAAGTTCATCATAATGACAAAGAGATTTTTTGGATTTTCATGACGAAATGAGAGACGAATGAGAGGCATGTCATACATGTCTCTACTCAAAAACATCAAACACTCATATGCCAAATCAATTAGTCAAATAAGTGAAACTAGATTCAAATTGCTTGAAACGTACTTACACAGTGTCGGGGACTCGACACTTAAGTATTTAAGTCGCAGACAAAATAGGCCTATCTGTTAGAGGATAATCTTGTTCTTGTGGAGTTTAAAAGAATTTGCTCGCGTTTGCCAGTGATAGTTTGTTAAAGTGTTTAAATTTTTGATTTTTTATATTTTTAACAGTCCAATTAGTTTTCAGTTAGTTCTAAATTGTCCAATATTTGCTTATTTACATTGCATGAAACGGCAATCAATTTCCAAGCAATCAATGTGTAAAATCACACCGATTAAAAATAACGCTTTGAAATGCTTTAGAAATAAAAAAAGGCATAAAAATTGTCCCGGGAAGAATATAACTTTAATTGAACAATGTACTTTCTAGTTTGAATCACAACCACCAAAACTCAAAATTTTGTTGTTTTTGTACAATGAAAACATTTCATTTTGCGGCATACTTCAACTTTTTATTTACGAACACATAGAATTTATTTTGAAACATCTTCCAATATATAAATTTAAAAGTACGAATCTATTTTGCTCGAATAAAAAATTTAGTGAAATTTTCTTCTTTCTTTGCAAAAAAAGCGGCTTTTCAAGTTTTCGTTTGAAATAATATAACAGAGGAAAGGTGCAGTTTGGAATACGAACAAATAAAATTTAAGTTCACAGTTAAAAAATAGAGGCTATTATTTAAATAATATTTAATAATTCCAGCGTCAGTTGTTTTGTCTGAGGACATGAAGTATTTTTAAATTGTAAAATCATGGGCATGGGAGAAGCGGAAGTTTAAAATCTTACAACTATCACGCTTAAGTTGACAAGTTAGAATGTTACAATACTAGAATATTATATTGGACTAGAACTAGACGTACTAGACCGTACTGTTCACTGAGGTATTTTGAGTATGATAGAAATAGCGTCTAGAAAAAGATTAAAGATGAAAAAAAAATCAACGAATCTAACATTTTCAAAACAAAAAACAAACACTGCAAAGTTTCCTACTGATCTAGATTTGGCAATTTTCTCAACATTTACAATACTATAAAACATTGTGATGACAGTATTCTATTTGTTTTGATTTTTAAATACATAAAAATAGTTGTTTGCAATGGTTTCTGACTTTAACTTCACATAATGGAAACAGTTTGAACAGTAGCAAGTATCTACTTGTACATTGTTGAGTATCATTAACAAAATACCACACCCATTGTCGGTGACTCTTCATGAAGGATATTGTTACCGATTTTTTCAAAAATAATTCATTACAGGACACAAAGCCATCATCAGCTCTTTGTGAATTCTCAAACTTTGTATGTAAACAACATTATCATCGTGCTGCAATCGAGTGACAAATATGCAATGTCAACCCAAAAAGCTCCACACCCGGATAAATGACGAACATCAATTGTCCTCTTATCTTGATATTTTTTTTTCCACATCCCTGAATGCTTTAAAACGGCATCACAGTAAGACAACGCACATGCCTAATGGGTGCTCAGATCATGTACCCATCAGCAATAATTGCGTTTTCACCATTCCAGTCGAACCGTACGCACTTTGCCCATCGCGACACCGTTCGCCGTCATAATCGTACATGTACATGTCCTTCATTACAATACTAATTACACTGCGTACAGATCACATTTCCAGCAATTCAGACTCGATCAAGGTCCAACACATAACAAGGCATAGCAAGACGCGCGGGAAATCATTCTTCAATTATTTCAGGGGCAAACCAGGACAGTTAGTTGAGAGTTGCTTCGGTGTTTAAACACAAAAAAAAAACATAAATATTAAAAGATTTAAGAAGCAGCACACCGTCTAACTACGAGTAACATCTAGGAGTTTAGCAAAGGTAGTGTAGATGATAGCACAAAACAAAGCCACCTCACCTGGCGGTGGTGCAGTCACGGTAGAGGACATCAAAGTCCTTGCAGGCCAGCAACTTGCACCGGTTGACTCCGGGTTGGATAGCGCCGAGTCCCCGCAGTATCCGCACCTGTTCGACGTTGCACACCAGCGGCACGATGTCCAACCGTTTCAACTTGGTGTACACCGTATGAAGACCACCGACCAGATGCTTCAGGAACAGCTCGAAAGCCTGCGGAAGACAGAGCATTGTTTCGCCCTGGATGATGAAGGCAGCCACTTTCTGGCCTCGGTAGTCCACCAATTTGCACTCGTTTGCCGTTGGATCAGAGCTCGAAATAGGCGGAGGACTGTTGTACGATCGGGGAGGGACATGATGATGGGCAGCGGCCATCAAATCTAGCGGGCTAGCGTGGTGCATGAATGAGTTTAGCAATCCAAGTCCGTGTGGCGGGATGTGCGTTAGATTACCGGCCATCCTTGGTGGCATTCCGACCATCGCCATTGAAGTAGGCGTCGAAACATGCGGCGGACTCAAGGGATGTGGCATGCCCATCATCTGCTGTGGTGTCGCTCCCAAAGGACTAGAAGCCATCTGCCGGCCGGGACCGTGATTCATACTTGAATTGTGGCTATGCTGCACCGGGCTGACTGGGGTTGGAGTTCGAGTTTTGTCCATGACATGGCTGCCACCGTTGTGCGTATGGGGCATCGCGGGAGAAGACAGATTGCGTCCACGGGAGTCGTTTGACGACGCTATACTGTGATCGCTGGCCGTCGATGCCGAATCCATTGCACTGTCCATAATATCTTTGCGTACACGCAACACTTTTCTGCAGTGGTCAATTATCTTCGAGCACCAAAAAAAAAAAGGCAATTCAATCACTACTTATTCTACCTCAGCTCAATCATCTGCCACGGCGGTACCGACTTTTTTTTCACTCAAACTAATTTTCTCATATTTTCTGCTAATTCTTCATTTCGCTTCAGTCGAACATAAAAAATCATAACAAAACTATAGCACTTCTTCAGTTTGCACAAGTAATTATTTCTTTCTTATTTCACCTTTGCAAAAACCGAACGAACCACCATCACACCGTAAAATCATTTTTCCTCACTAGTTTGCCACATTTTTGTTCTCACTCGCATCTTTTCGTCATGAAAAAAAAAACACAAACAACAAACCCGACAACCACGCAAAACTTCAATTCGTGTGTAGGCGCGCGAATGCCAATTGTACGACTGAAATCTCTAACTGTTTTGAGTATTTGATTTCCCCCTCTATTTGCTAGCGGCAGCAATTCAACTCCGAAAACGGACCGGCCACTTCTTTCTTGTTGCGATTTCTTTTCCGGGGCTTTCCTCCTTGCCAAGGTGCAAAAGTATAATCGAATTGGTTGGTTTGGTGCCTTTTGCAGTGAGCAATTGTAGTAGGCAGCGCGGCCCGTCGTTCAGCAGAGCAGAGACACACTCAGCATAAAAGAGCACCAGGTTGCACCTCACAAAGTAGGCGACCAGGCGAGTAGCAAAACACTTCTTCTGTACTACTGGTCCGCTGTACTTGCACGAGCGGAGCACCGAGAAACACACGAGAAACCGTCGCCACAGTCACACGAATAATAAATAACAGTTTTAAAAATATATATTAGAGAACGAATCACTTAATCGTATAACATTGAAATGAAACAAAAATAGGTGGGTTGTATTTTCATTTCCATTTCATTTTCAATTCAACTCCGACTTCATCTGTATCTTACATATGTACGAACGGGGCGCACCAACACAATGCAACCGAGGGGGTTTGCACCGAATGCCACGGGTGCGAGTGAGTTGACGAGAGTGGTCCTGCTCGCGCTCATACCACACACTCGAATCATATCGCGTACGCACACATCGACAGTCGTCGGTGTCATTCCGTTTGGTTCGCGCTTTCCCGCTTTCTCTATCACTGTGTGCGAGCAAGAGAGAGTTGCAATGAGCAAAGAGAGCGAGCGAGTGAGTGGGTTGAGGTGGCCATGGGGTGGCGGAGTGAGTATTAAAGCAAACGATCATCGGCAGCAGCTTTTTTGCAACAACACGCACTCACACACCCTTCCGGCCACGGGTGGAGTGGTGAGAGATAAAGGTGTAGCAATTGGAGAGAGAGTAAGTACCAGCATGGTTTGGCAAGAAGGTTAGTGGGAGAGTGAGATGTGGATGAGAGAAGTGTATGCAACCACCGGGTATGTCCGTTGAAGGCGTACGATCAAGACGGTGCAGTGTTGCCTGGTATCGTGAGGGCAGGGTTTGATGATGGGTTGCTTACTGGAGACTTTGTCCATGCAATCGTTTATGTTGAAGCATTTTAGTGGCAATTGTCTGCTAGAGAGTTTGTTCTTATCATTTATCATTGGACGCAATTATGTGAATGTAAATTGTGTTTCTTTCGAAAAATAAAACAATTTTCTGTCTCATTTTTCAACACGTTCTATCCGTTCTATTGATTCTAACTTAGTGATCTAGACCATTGCGATAAATGATAAAACCTCATTATTACTAGAAAATAAGAAGAATGATTAATAATTTCCATTTAATTCCAACTACCTTTATTGCTCATCTTGACAGATACGCGTATTTCGTCTACAATGTGCAGACTTCTTCAGTGTCGTGTACTAATACTCGACTGAAAGAAAACCTTCGCCACCTGCCGTATTTATCCCATTTTCTAAATACAAACACTTGTACCTACAGCTAACATTTCTTGTACCTAACCTATCCTAAGTCCAAAACTAATATTATGCTTGATATCTACCTCGCCTTTTCCTTATACCTAACCTGATTATTCCGTAGCAGCGGGTGTTTCATTGCGTCGGTTTTGATGTCGTGTCAAGATAAGCAATAAAGGTAGTTGGAATTAAATGGAAATTACTAATCATTCTTCTTATTTTCTAGTTACAGGTATTCCACTAAACAGCTCACACTCTCCATAACTCATTATTACGCTGTACAGAATTAAACTGTTGAATAGTAATTAAATTATGCAAGACACGATGTTTTTCTGGAGTTACTTGATAACAAAAAAAAGGTGACTGTAAGACGTCATTATATGAAATTATGTTTATTTTTTTCAAAATGCCTGAACTGAAAACAAATCTCGGTCTTGTACTCGTTGCACCTGCATCGAGCATTGCAGAACATTTAATAACATTTGTATTTTCAGTCAAATATAAATTTAAATGTTCGCTTAAATCGTGTTTTAAAAATTAACTGACGCTCTCTGCTTTTTTAATTTAGAAATATAAAAGCTAAATGAACGTGTTTATTTATGCGGTTATTCACTAAGCCTAATAAACCATGGCCATGTGTTGACTCGCACCAAAAAAGTCGAAATCTAGCGCAAATGCTAGATTAAAGGTGTTTTAAAAAGAAGCTTCAAATCCAGTTGACATATCTGTGTGGAAGTTATTGTAAATAACCAATTTTAAATTATTGGCATCTTTGAAACGATTGAAAAAGTGTTTAAAAAACACAAAATAGGACAGCGAGAATCAGTTTTAGCCACTTACAAAATGAAAATCGTCGAAACCAAACTTATTTTTTAAATAGTGATCAGTAATATGTTTTTTCTAAACAACACACATCAGATATGGTAATGAATATCAGGGTATGAAAGTTCGCCAGATTTAATTTTCACTTTGAAATTTACTTAAGAATACATAAATTCAATTCAGTTGGACGGATATGAGATGTTTCCAATTCGTGTAAAAATGACTTCATGCGAAATGTTTTAATTGTTATTATTCAATTTTTGGACTTGTAAATTGAATCATTTTCAATGCACCATTTATGACTTCATAGGTGCCTGTAGGGTAGTGCAAAAAAAAGCGTGAACAAAGAAACTGCTGGCAATATATCATACGAAAGACCTGATTAAGGCAATACGTCAATTAAATTTACATAGAATACCCTTGACAGTAATTCAAAGTATCGATTCAGCTGCACCCAAAAACAAATTTACATGAATTGCGCTGCCTTTTTTTGAAGCTTCTTTGGTTACTACTATAGGAAAACCAAATTTTTTGTTCTCACCCTCCTTTGTGATAATGTTTGTTTGTCTCTTATGATAACCGCTCAAAATCACCGGTATTGCATTTTGTATCGCATTCATTGACACTTGAGGGTAAACTTTAAAGTTTCAATCCACGTATTGATCATGATTTACTACAATGTCGAAGGTAGAGGTTTTCCGGTATGGCATAAAATGGGGCCTGCTTATATTTTTAGAGCTTGTCTGTTGGTGTGTCCCTTTTGATCTACAATGAGTGTTAATCAAAGCTATTAAATGATCAATCTGTGAAAAATGTTTTGTGACGTGGAATTCAGAAAGTAATATAGATTCTCAGATGATATTCCCATTATCGACCACAATATATCATAAAATTGTGCGTAAAAATATGAAAACACCTTCCAACAGTTTAAACTTAATTGTAGAAAGAACAGGTTAGCTCATTTTAGTTAATATTTTGTACACATATGCTGTCATCCTATCAAAGTCCACAAATAAAATAACAGTAGTAGGAGTTTCTTGTAGTAGTTTTATTCCAGTGTAGCACTAAACAAACATCCCTTCATGTATTAACATTCGGCCAAATAGTAGCCCGGAGAATTACACGAGGCACGTGGAACCAGTCAATCAAATTTAAAGTCTTGTTGATCCCCATGATGTTAAATTATGCTTTGGAAATTACAATCTGTCTAATTTAATATGGCAATTTGATAGAGAGATTCTGGAATACTTGTCAATTAACGCGTCAACTGAACAGGAACTTGCCTTAGTTGAGTGTTTGTTGTCAGCTGGCTTCCATCAAGTTAATCAACGCAAACTGTGAGCTACTTGAATTGGTGTTCGTAAGTAATCCATGCAACATAGATCTCTTCGAGTTGCCATCTGTTCTACTAAAAATTTACGCTCACCATAAGCCGTTTATTGTAACTGTGGACGCCCGTTCTCGCGATGAAGAATCTCAAGCAACCCTTATGGCACGAAACAACTATGATTTCGCCCGCTGTGATTACCAAGCCGTAAATGCAAGAATCGCTTCCCAGGATTGGAATGAGCTGTTGAACCAAGATTCTATTGATGTTTCCGTGAGGCATTCTACAGGACTATTGATCAAATCATCAGATAAACTGTCCAACCAACCTTGGTTGACACCACAAATCCGTAACGGTTGTAATTGCTTACAAAAGATCAGAAATCGTTTCTTTCGCAACTAAACCTCTACGAACATGAAAGATCTGAAGTTTGCTGAAAAAGAGGTTCGACAAAGTACTTCATGAACCTAAGACTTCCCACTTGTATCATTCAGTGGCTTCAGTCGTATTTGTCTACAGGTAGAGCTTTTGTCAAGATGCACGACGCTAGATCAGACGTAATTGATGTTCCTTCTGGTGTCTCGCAGTTATATTTATCAACGATCTTTGCGTGAATTGTCCTATACGGATGACTTCAAGCTGTTCCGTGTAATTAAAGCGTTTAAATATGACTATTCTTAACAAGCCGATTTTGACCATATGTCTAAATGGTGTGATTTAAACGGAATGCAGATGAATGCGGCTATGTGCAAGGTAATAACTTTCGCTCGTTGTCATTTCATCGACTTCGACTTAAACGACATATCACAACAAGGGTCACATTAATCAAGGACCTCGAGGTCACACTTGGTCATAACCTTCGCTTTAACGAGCACATATTCGTAACAACCGCGAAAGCAAACGCAATGCCCTGTTTCTTACGGATTAACACCGCCCATTTCGACGATGTGCATGCATTTAAATCACTGTATTGTGCTTTAGTTCGCAATGTACTGGAATACTGAGCGCAGTTGGGCTCCATATCACGCCGTTCTTATTGCACGCATCGAAAGAGTTCGGAAACGGTTCATCAGATATGCTCTACGCAACCTTCCATAGAACGCTCCGTACGTTTCGTTCGGAACAGTATCAAGGAGTTGGGATTAGCGGAACACGTTGCTGTGAAAAAACCATGGTTCTTTAAAAAGTATGTGAGATTTCGACTGAAATCGGCTAAGGAGCGTGTAATGGTCCGATGTGGCAAAAATCGTCTTGTTTTGATATAATGGGATAATAATGACGTGCCTGAAGAATGCATGATCGTAAAGTGTATGAGGCCTGAAAGAAGTATGCATGTTTTAATTTAGTTTATGGGAGGTATGCAGCTTAACCATTATGTACTATTTTAGGACGGGTTATGGTATGGAGCTCAATGTCTTGGAATGGCTGTGGAATGTTGGAATATTTTGACAAGTTAATGACTAAGGTTTAATTGGATATTCTTGAAAATCTCCTCTACGCCAGTGCCAGAAAGTAAAAGATGACACGAAAATTCATCTTCCAACAAGACAGAGTCCGAAGCATACTGCAAAACTTATATCACAAATGCTTTAAAAGAAATAAAATCGATGGCCTTAACTGGGTTCCTCAATTCCCAGATCTTAATCGAGCATCTATGGGCCATTTTAAAGAAAAAAGATCGGGAGCATAACCCATCGAACCAAAGGGAACTAAAACGGGTCATCATTGATGAATAGGATAAAATAGTATGGAACGTTTTACATATGCTCTAGAATCCATGTGTGAACGACGCCAAGCTGGGATCTTTTTGAGAGGAGGTCACACTAATTATCAAACACCGGATTTTCTGAGGGTGTTTTGCTGTTGTTTTTGTTATTTTTCCCGTTATTTAAACACTGACTTCCCTAGTGACCATTAAGAGAACCAAATATCTAAAATTTTAATGGCTCCTGATGTAAAAAAAGGAGCTCAGAAGATTTTCAAATCAAGCAGATCTAAGTCATGATAGAAATTGCTTTAAACTTGCGTTGATTTACATGTTAACAAACTTATTCATCAACAAACTGAATTTATTCTACTACAAATATACTCCTGCTCTTTTTGAAAAGATGGACTAGTGAGAGAAGTATGAACATGGGCATGGCAAACCATGAAACGGAATAAGTTACTGATACGTTTCTTTGCGTAATAATCTCCACAAAGACACTCCTAGATTGCCAGGTGATGGCCAAGTCCATGGAACCGTTGAAGATAGGGAGGATTTGGTATCTACCTTCAGAAGAAGTAAGGAACCCACGCAGCCTTCAGTAGATATTCACTTAAAAATGATCGTTGGGAGCATCTAGTCTAAGAAGGTTAAGTTATGATCCATTTCTTTTCAAACGGTTGTACTTCAAGCATTAACTATAGTCCTAGCCCCATATGGTTTATGGTTATAGTGCTATTACTCGCTCGCTGGAAAGAGAATAACGTCGGAGAATATCCGTTTTCATCTAGCGGTTGGGACTCTAGTATGAACTATTTAAAATCCTAGCTTCGTAGGGCTCATTGTTAAAGTGCCATTGCACGATATCTAAAAAAACAGAAAATCTTATAATAGAGATTACTCACCCAATTCCAAAAATCCAACGTGATTTTTAATCCTATGACGAGTGCCATTTGGACCGGAAATAGTCATTAAGTCAGTCATTTGGACCGGAAAACTTACTCAACCTTTGATTTCTGTGATATTTCCACCAATTCCGATCTTCTCAAATTCACAATGCTGTAATCTGTATCTTCGGCATAATTCATTACTTTCACTAAACAAAATCATATGAAATGCCCAACAAAACCTATTAAGCAGAAAATTGCGATGAAAATAATAACACTGGTTAAGAAATCGTGAGCCACGCGAAAGATTGCTTAACGAAGTCCTATAACTAACACACACACGCACACAAAATAAAACCATTATTAAACCATTATGTGTGCAAACAAAACATTATGTATGCGAACAAGCTAACCCTCAATGGTTTTATGGATAAAAGCTGTATTTTTTATCAGACAGATTTAGTCCGGTAGTTTGAACATGACTGCTGTATTGTTGCTCCAGTGAATAGAATATATGCTATTTCATATCCCCTTCGAGGTCACTCTCACTAACAACAAGTCCCGCTTGTTCACTCTGCCATCATCCAATGGATTATGGATTTATATACATATGTATCATCTATTTAAAATACATTTCTATCTCTTTGTCTCTTCACTTAAGTGAATGCAATACGAAAAGTCAATCCTTCTCCGAAATGTTGTGTAAGCAAACATTGAGTTAGCCATCTAATTTGGCAAGCCATTTTGATGCCAGTATCTATTTAATTCAAACAGGACTGAACAAATAAGCCATTTGTGTGATTTTGGGTGTTAAGATGGATTGATTGATTTTCCCTCTTTTTGATCACCCTTAACTGTGCTTACACCAAACAATCATGCTTACTTACTTATGCTAATCCAACGTCCTATTAGGACCACACCTGCGTCAGGATATTTCTCCATAAAACTCGGTTGCGAGCTGTTTGTCTCCAGTTCCTCGAATGTCCCGCACTTACAGGTCTTGCACCACATGGTTCAAACACCTATTGTTGCAGGATTGTTGTCCGACATTCTTACAACATGTCCCGCCCATTGCATCCTTCCAGCTTTAGCGACTTTCTGGATACTGTGTTCGCCATAGATCTGTACCGGCTCGTGGTTCATCGTTCTCCTCCATACGCCGTTTTCACATACACCGCCAAATATGTTCCTAAGCACGCGTCGTTCGAGAACTCCAAGTGCTTGCAGGTCTTCTTCGAGCATTGTCCACGTCTCACGCCCATAGAAAACTACCGGTCTTATCAACGTTTTGTACGGGATAAAGTTTGCCAGACCTCAAGGTCTTGTGGAGTAGGCACGACTTCCGGTAATAATGCGTCTCCGAATTTCTCTGCTGCAGTTGTTATCCGACGTTACCAATGATCAGAGGTCACAAACACATACACAAACCGACACATCTCGGGGGTGTCACAGTGTGTGAAAAAAAAATTGTTTAGAGTGTTTTGGGGACCCCTTGGTGGGATGATGGGGTGGGGGAAAATGTCTTCTTTGGACAACTATGTGGGGGCGGGGGGGTGTGGGGGAAAACAAATTGGTTGGTTAAAAAAAAAAAAAAGGAAGAAAGGGGTTTGTTTTTTTTGGTGGGGGGGGGTGATACTATTAATAGAAGAAAATTGGGGGAGGGATAAAAAAAATAAATTTTATTTTGTTATTGTTAGAGGTGTAGATGTATGATGTATGATATGTACTACCACCCATTGTAGCACGGAAACTAAGTCCGACAGCAATGGGCTCTCCTCTCTGTTAGACTTGATCAAGCTTTAATAACCACTGATTATCCTAATCATGCCGTTGTATGAAGGGCCAAAAAGGGGTTGGGTGGATCGATATGCAACATCACTTATACGTATCCACAGGGATATAAAGAATCTCCTTCCAACAACAAGATTGAACAATTGGTCAAAAGAGCAAGCTATCTAACATGAGGATGCCCCAATGGGCGGGGAGAAGAGCCCGCCCTCTATTCACAAACTGTTAGCAATGGGGAGTTGGCATTCCCACTCTCCCCATCCAGAGTGCTTCAATCGGGTGCCCTGATGGTCCCTCCTATTCCCATGAAATATTTATATAATGGTGTATATATTTATGTAAATGAAAAATACTACAAGCATTCGTATCTATTGTATATGATCTTCATTCGGTTGATCCTGAAATGCAAGAAATGTTGTAAAATGTTAAAGTGTAGAGTTCTGTGGTTCGCGCTTAAGCACGTTTTCGTTCGTTTTCAGCGATAGCAGCATTTCACCAAAATCTTGATTTGAGGTATCCTGAAAAAGTTTATTAAATCTATTGAAATTTTACAAAACTAACATTTATACATTTTAATTTACTGTTGCCATGGTCACTATTTGCTACTTGATGCTGATTTTATAATAGCAATCCGCTTTTATTTTTGCTGACCTAATAGTTATTGCTACCGAGTTAGGAATGGGAAGATTTAAGTGGAAGGGAAATAAAGATAAATGGGCAAAAAAACAATAAGTAATGTTTTAATCATCTTTGAAGTAAAATCAATAAAACAATATTACCAAATATAATGATATTGTGAGTTATGATCAAGTAATGACAAAGATTGAAATGTAAAATCAAACACTAGCCAAATGGCACACAGCGCTGCATGAATCAGATCAGCTCAGGATTGGTAAAAAGTCCCTTTTTAAAGCGGAAATGAAAAATACATTCAGCAATAAGTGCGAAAGCCTACCACAGATTCCGTAATTTTCAAAAGCCTACCACAGCTGTAATTTTCTGCGTTATATACTGGACATATAAGGAATGCTAGATGTCATAAATTGAATGTATGTTTCGTGTTTAAGCCAGATACCGCCTAAATAAGGTTTGTTGCATGAAAATGTGAAGGTCATGATATGATGGAAATAATACGATGTTGTAAAGAAATACTACATAATGTACATATAATAATTAAATGCCGCTATTTGCCTCTTCCGCTGCGATGTTAGATGATTGAAACTCTAAGATAGCGAAAATTCCAACGTGATATAATAAAATAAAGTTGATCACCTGGCACCCTAGCAAAATAGCAAAGAAAATTTAGGCAAATAAATTTCATACGAGTATGATTACTGCCCAAAAACGGAAACTCAATAAATCAAAAAAAAAAAAAAAAAAAAAAAATGAATGACAGGAAATTCTTTGACAACTCTTTTTTCCTACAGGCCCATAAATGATTCTTTATGTCTGTAAAATAGAAAAGGTAGAATCATAAACAATGTTAGTTTTTGAATTAACTATTTTGGACGACGAATTTTTTTTTTTTTGTAGAATTTGTCGTATATAATCCTCTCTCCAAAAAAAATGTAAAAAACCATCCTATCTTTTCAAATACATAACGTGAGTTAGGTGGGCCAAAACTTACAACGATGCAAATGCGAAGCTGAAAATAGCATTGAATAATATTGTGAAGGGATGTTATAATATAAAATCATAATAACAATTATATTTGTAATGTCTGCATGTCTGCTGATCCTGCTGCAATTGTAGACGGACTTGCATTATCATAGCCACGGAGGAAGAAAACAATTCAAAATTATTATACAACACTTGGGAATTCCATGGATGATCTGAAATTATATACCGTATAAAGAATACTTCCATTTTTCGTGGTAGGGTAAGATTTCAGCATGCTACTTTACCGGGGTCACGCTGCCTACATCGCCTTGGTGCGGCGGCCACCTAATGTATAGTTAACGCGATACAGCGTTTCTTACTCAACCGCTGGATGCCAGGACAGACGCTGTTTGAGCCGCACCTCCTTGGTGGACAGACGCTCGGCACGCACCTCCTCAATCTAGCTGAAGTCAGAAGGACAACAGTGCCCAGGCTGCACTACCAGCTAAGTACGCAACCCTTAGCTGGCGGTCTTTGTCATCTCTTGACCCGTGGAAGCATGAGGTAGGAACTTGTGAGGACCATAGCTATGTTACGGGGACGCACGCTCCATCCTAGATGTCTACTCACCCTTTTGCAGCCCAAAGCTTAATCTTAGCTTGAATTTTCAGTTCAAAACACTCATCTCTCAGTGTGTTGATCCGATTGATGTAGAGAACAATTGTTTACAATAGAAGCAGACGTATGCTGCGTGTGGATTTTTTCAACTTTTTGTAAATGACAATTTCAAAGAAATTGATCAAACTTGTGTGATCTTTTTACATTGAATTTTACTGTGTGTCCTTGCCGAGACTCTAGGATGTCTTCAAAATACTTTTCACCCTGAATCCAACATTAGCCTAGTTTAGTAACGATAATTGATTACTACATTAAACGCTGGTAGCAAATCTTCAACAGAATAAAACTGCATAGACTTTGCATTTGCTTCCACCATATTCAGAAGACATGGGGTGTTGAATTAGATACAAATTCCTAAAAGAAAAAGCTTTGTTGCGCAAGCGACAGCGTTGATCAGTTCATACGAGTTTTAACATTAGAAACAGATGGTTAAGTGATTATATCGGATTCATTCATTCAGATTCAGCTTGAACATTCGATATTACACTCAGTCAAATTTGCCGGTCATAAAATGTTTGCTTTCATTTGAAATTAGTATTTAAATCTAATTTATATAATCGATATCGTCGTTCAATTTGCAAAGAGACTGCAAAAATCTCCGCCATCAAACCTGATACCATCATCCTTCGCGTACATTATCAACAACCAACTGGCAACCAGGCTCTCGCACGCCCTGTCTTCGACACGGAACAAGAGCAACCGACCGATGCGAGGCCGAAACTTCGCTCTTCCTTGCTAGCTGATAAGCTCCAAGCATTCCACCCTGCAGAGCTGTGCTGTGCTGGCTAGTTGCAAACGACACGGCAAGTACCTGCCTGATCCGGCATCAAACAGCAGCGGCAGCAACGTTCCGAAGGAAAACACAGAGAGAAAGAGAGTGTTGCAAGCAGAACACCACGAGACACACGGTGCACAGAAAAACCAGACTCGAGATCGAATTGTATGTATTTAATGCTCTGCGGGCTTTTATTCCGTTCTCTCTGTATTTCGTTTATTATTCGAATTGGAAAATTTTATTTTATTTGTATTCTCGGTGAGTTCTGTAAATGTTAGTTAGTCGCTGCTCTCTGTTACGAATGGTTCCGTCATGCGCTTGTAAATACACCCAACGGTAGAAATATATGTGCTACTGCCACAATCGTACTCGTCGCTTCGGCTCTTTACATCACCTCGTGTGCAGCATATTCTCTACATTATGAGGGCACAGCTCGAAGCAAGTAAAAAAGAAAAGAAAAACATCGGCGCGGAAGGCGTGGCTTCGGTGGACTCGTTAGCCCGTCCGTACCACGTTCCTACGACCAGTGAACACACCTCTCGTGTTCGGGCTTCTTCGTGACTTGTTCGTATCGGGCTCTGATCGTGTGTGGAATAGTTTTTCCTTCTGTGTACCGCTGCCTTCTTTTCTTTATTATTTGCCCGAAGTGTATTGCATATTTAATGTTTATTTTATATGATTATTTTTCTTGTGTTCCTCCTCACGCTTCTGCTGGAGGTTTTCGCTGCCATTTTTTGGATTTGAAAACGCAAACAGCAAAATAAGTACCTATCGGGATCTCTTTGGTTCGTTTCGTGTGTAACGTTCCTTTATATTTTTTTTTCTTTCTTTGATTGGTATTTGCATGTACTGTGTGTGTCGTTTCCATGAAAAATTGTGTTTGGGAGAAAAGGCTCCTCCATCTCTTCGATTACTGCTGTGTAATTGGAAGAAATCACACCCAATCGCCTGCCTCCCTTCCTCGTAGTGCCCCGTGCAGTGTGTGCTATATTATACATATACATTCGCATCATTTTTTCTAATTTAGGGCGACGTTGCATGAATATTCTCCATTGGTTTAATATGCAAAAACAATACTTTATCAAAAAAGTTTTGCTCCTTCGTGCTGATGATCTCCTTCCGAGGTTTTGGCAAGAACAGGAAGCCACCGAGTCGGACTCGGGCCTTGCGCTGGGACCAACCGTAAATTTTGGATTACATTTTTATTTCCATAATCATTACCCTCACTCGATGATATCGATGAAAAATCGAAGATGTTGATGCTTCCATCTTACTTTTTTTTTTTTTAAATCAAGCCAAAAAAGAAACCCGAGAGACAGCCAGAAGAAAAATGTAAACGACGCAGCGACCATTATTGGAAGATGAAGTTAACGATAGGGATGGAGGAATTTCTGAAGAAAGCTTCTGGGTAAAATATTGGAGAATAGCTTTTTCCCGCTTCGCTTCGGCCTCCACGATGTCAAAATTGAACAACTGACCGGCACTCGAGCAAGCAATGAAATCAAGGATACGAAATTGGTTGCAGACATGTTTCTGTAATTCTTGGGAAACAATAATTTCTGGAGCGTGATGAGCCGGTTTCTTTTGTTCATCGGAAATGCGAAACCCCCGCAGGAGCGGAGCCTGCAGGATGGCGCGCAGATCCTACAACATTCCATGACATCAGTTTTCCGACATAATGGACGTTGATGACAATCATTACGGAGGTATCAAAAAGCGAACAGCGAATGGTGAATTTGCATTCGGACATTTACAGATGAGGCTGGATTTTTTTTCTTGTTTTTTTTTTTTGGTTTTTACGAGAATCGTTCCCATTTTGAAGCATTTTGACATGCATATTGAATAATGCGTTGTGAATCTCCGGAGGCGATTTGCGAAATTGCTGCGGTGGGAAGGATTGTGCAGTGAACGGAAGTTGATCGACTCACTTGGTGCTGTTTCGGAATGTGGCATGCTCAATGGTTTATTGTTGGTGCTGTGGAAAGTTCATTGAAATAGAGTTATTTAGGTGTTGAATGTCGACAATATGGAAACCTTATTCGTTTGGTGTTGTGAAGGTTTTAAAATGTTGAATTGTTCCAGTGGTTGAGTTACATTAGAGGAAACTAACCAAATTACAAACCAGCCACAATAAACTAAATGTACGTAAACTTAGTGAAATGTTCATGGTTAAAAGGAACTGTTATTTAACATATCACAGTTAAAATATAAAATTGTAATTCCGCATGGATGCAATAAGTTCCAATGTAATTGTGATGAAACAAGTCAGGGATGAGAAAACTTTTGTCTTAAATTTCTTTCTTGGGGCTGCAATCAAGTTCAGTGTTGTTCCGTATTTTTTAATTATTTACACCATCAAATCCGTTTTGATGTTGCGTGTGGATTTTGAAAATATCGCCGAAAATGAAATCAAATAAAAGTTGGTATTATCAGATTATGATTGAGTGTAATGTTTTGCCAATGTGTAATGTTTTAACGCACACTTTAGAGATCTCATACTATCGTAATGGAAGGTTTTTTTTTTCATGAACTCCTGCACACTTCTTGACTCATATCAAGATTTATATTTAGATTAGCATTAACAAAACTGGATAAGGCAACATCATAAATATAATAATGTTCAAAAGTACAATATCACAGCCAGATACAGAAAAAGTTTAGGATCTCATTCGAGTTTGTCAATTTATTCGAAGAAACAATCGTAGCCAATAGTTACCCTAGCAAAGGAAAATAACAAGCTGGTATCAGATAAGTAACAAGTTCTGTTTTCCCAGATATCGTTTTCATTTTCGCTGTTATCGCATAACAAAGTTAGTTATGACAGTCGGCTAATTTTGTTATCATATGTTATAATTTTCAAAATACAATTGTTGACGAACGTTACTATTTAAATGCAAAACTCTAAATATTTCAGATATTAGCATGAAAATTTGAATGCAAATTTATAACATAATTTGAAATTATTTCAATTAATTTGCTTACAATACACGATTTGTTATCCAGATGTTCGCAGTGATAATAAAATAAGCTAAGATTATGATATTCAACGAATATGTTTTTGTTATTCATTCTGTTATTTTGGCTGGTTGATTCAACCACAATGATTACATATTCAGAGATCAAACAATGATATTGGTATTAGAGTTTGTTATCAAGTTGGTATAATCCTTTGCCCGGGTATGCCAAATGTAGGCAACTATTTATAATTACCGACTCCAGTAGCTATAGGTAACCGACTATTAACGAAATAATTATTCAGGCAGTTTTATTTTCGACTAGTTTTATTTTATTTCTTGCAAATATTCTTGCATTGATCTTCTTGGTATACTTCAATGGCGCGAATTTGGTCATCGAAAGTCCCTTCTTTCATATACCGGTAATCTCAAGATCTTTCTGCAAATCCAGTCGATTAACGATCATTACCTTCTACAAACGCGAGATGTAAAAATCGTATGAAAGATCCGATCCTCTTCGACTACGTGCTCCGAGCCGCGACAATCAACTTACGAAAAAGACCTTGAATTTATACTGAATTCCCGGTTGACATACAAGCTACACATTTCGTACATCTTAAAATTGGCTTCCAAAATTTTAGGCTTCATATTTCAGATGAGCAAAGGTTTCTCCAATGCTAGTTGCTTGATGCCCTTGTATTACTTCCTTGTGCGGTCGATTCCTGATTATTACTCCACCGTCCGGAATTCAACCTACGCCAATGGCCCTGAAAGAGTCAAAACAGTTTCACGCAAATTTCTACGTTTTGCTTTGCGAAGGTTGTCGTGGAGAGAGCCGTTGTCAGCTGATTGTTCTGGAACCACTTCCGATTCGTTGGAACACATCTAGAGCTCTCTTTGTCGCAGACATCTTAGAGGGCCGAATCGATAGCAGAGCAATTCTGGAGCAGATCAATAACAACTTTTAACCACGGGCATTGCTCAATATTGTGATAGTAAGGATGCCATTTCGCCGAAAAAAATACAGCATGAACGGTACGATTGAAAGAATGCTTCGGGTATTCCATATCCAAGTAACACAATATGTTACAATAAAGTAACATCCCAAGTAACATTGCTAACACCATCCTGCTTTATTAAGTTTTATTTAAGTTTTATGAAAGACAGTTGAAATCAATTTGCTTTTATTATGGCACCAAGAGTTGCCACTAGGTTCCATAGTCAGGTCATGTTTATGAGAACTTATACAGCTTGTTTACAGCGATCTTAAAACCTTGTTTTTCAAATTCCTTTTACTCCTATCAAAGGTTTTATTTCGACTTTATGAACTCGTAAAATGCTGTATTGTATTGCTGTTTTAGGACTCATTGATATTATCTTATTATGGTCAGCTGAAAAAGCATTTTACAACCATTTTTCCTCCACAAATGCATTAAACGGCAAATTGGCATTGAAGGAAGTAACCATAAGACCAAATAGTTTTATAATAGTCATTGCGAAGATAAATTGGCTTTATGGCAAAACTGTGCTTTTTTTCCAATCGCTATATTGAAATATAAGAAATAAATGAAATGTGGAAAAATAAATGCATCCAATTTTCAATGGTATGCAAATAAACAGTAGATCCGAGACTAATTTCGGCATTCTTTTAAATAATCTCATCCAATTCCAAGCCCTTTTCAGGAAATTCATGATTTATTTATCGAATGTATTTGTTTTAATTTGATTTATGTTGTTGTAAATTCCCATAATTTCCAACCGTCTATAGAGTGGGCCATTTTGTACCAATTTCGGCTTTAAAGAAGCATAGAGGAGGTGTTGGTAGACAAAACAGTTTTGAATGTAGTTTTATCAACAAAGCCGGGAGGCGGCTATACGGCTGGAATAAAACTAAAATTGTTACTTGGGATTGGCTTCTTTGAGACAAAATATGGTAGAATTAATAGGCATCCACGACGTTATACGTCACTAAACTGCAACCAGAAAAGCGCAAGCGGTGGAGCCTATTTGCAACATATTATCAGAGTTTCAAAAGTGTTACCAAAACGATCCACGAAACTTTTTGATACGACACCATCAACAGAAATGTCGAATGATAATTATGTTCCAAGCAAGCTTTTAATACTATTCATGAATGTATTAAAAATACTCCAGTCATCATTAAGAATTGTTTTAAGTTTATGACCGGTTGCAAATGAGGAGCAATTATTTTTTAGACATAAAATGTTTTCACTGGCGTGCAATTCTTCAAAAGTTTTTAAAATAAATAGTATAGCTTTAAATATTCTCATCTCGAAATAGATTTTTTTCAACCGACTCAGATTTATGGTGAAATACGCTGTTTTACTTCGCAAAATATAATGCGCTCGGGAATTAGTTGAAAAATAGATTCTTCAGTTCTTCTGAAAAAATAATTCTGTAATGTTATTTTGTGAAAAAAATCCAAATTTTATCGTCATATGCTTGTTTGATACGTACAACAGAAATTTGTTAAATTTGAGTCATCAACTCATAATGCAAATATATGAATACATTTGTCTAGCCATAATTTGGTTATATATTTGACCATGGCGGCATAAAATAACAACACCGCAGGTTGAAAATTTATTGACAGATTTTTATATAGGGTTTTTCTTACATAAGTTGAAAATACATTCCATATTTTAAATGTTAATGCAGACATTCACATCTTACATCAAAATATGTACATATATTTTCAAAACCATAGTGTTTCAGTTTAAAGTTAATTATATTTTCTGAGCTATTAATACTGTTACGCAGGTTATCAATTTAGTAGCTGTTTTTAAGTTTCCGTTAATAAGTGCCTGTTAAGAACTCAGTGCAAATGGTGAGCCAATGAAAATGAAGCATAGAAACAATGGTTACATTCACACAGAAGATGTGGAAGACTGTTTTGAATGAATGAAAAATCAAGCGTTCATGCTTGTAAAGAACAATTGTTTAAATAGTTAATGCAAGGGATTAACTATTTAACAAATGAAATTGTAATTGTTTCACAAATGAATTGTAATGGTTCAATTTTTTTTTGTTATTTACAAAATTTCAGTTATCTTAATTTTGATAGTAAAGTTATAGAGTTATGAAAAGGCTCTAATGTAGTAATCTGAAATTTGGTCTATCGATTTGTGATTTTGTTATATCTAGATAATAATAATGTAAACATTGGTTTTATAAATAAATTCGAAAAAAATATTCCCCTGAAATTTAAGGGAGAGGCAAGTTTTTTCCTTAAATTCAGCCTATGACTTTTTATAAGGAATACACAACGCCATCTTTGAAGACATCAGAAACAGGATCATCTTTTTGAATAAATCATATGAAGCGTTGATTCATGATAAATAGAACGACAGAAAATTTTCATCGATAGGCCCAATTCTTAAGATCCATTGGACGACATTTCATTGATCTCCTCTATGTAGATTTAAAAAATAATTAGAGATATTTTGCTTTAATAAATAATCTTTTTTTACGTGTATGTTATATTTAATTTATGCTTCAATCTTTTTTGTCAGAAAACGATTTGCTATTGTAAAGAAATTTCCTTGATCTCAACAGCAACCGTACTTATTTTCATCAAAAATGTATACATGTATACAAGTAAAATAAAAAAGAGATTTAAGAATATTATCAAAATATTAAAATGCAAAATTTTAACCGAATCTTACGATACATGAATAAGAGGTATCTAAATAAATTGAGATATACGTATTGACATAAGCAAGTAATTATTGATTGAAATGAATTCCTAAAAGCAAACATAAATTTAGGTTTTGCATGGCTATCTTAAATTAGATCTTACGGTTTATAAACGTTCAATGTCAGTGAAAACAGAGTTGTTTTACTCACTCACTGCGAGCTAAGAAACCTGGGTCACCTAACACATGGACCATAGCTATGGTGTAATAGTTTTGATACAATTTATAACTTAATTTGCTAAAACTTTTAACGAAAGACATAAGCCTATGAGCCTATAAACTGCAATTTGTATGATTTGGATAGTATTAAGGTTCTTATTGATTGAGACTTATAATGAGACTATATAATAATCTCAACTCCATCACAGTTGCACTTCATTTATCACCCGTACCTATCAATAACTACAAGAAAGTATTGAAATTTTTGATTTCCTTTTTAAAACCACAGTACAATAGTCATTTCCCCGTTAGCTATTAACGATGAAGTTTTGATATATATACGGGACAAATAACCATTTTTAAATCTTTATCTTACCATACACGTTAAATGGAGCATTTTTTCTCAGAATCTCGTACGTCCTCTTATTAGATTGATACCTCATATCTGGATATAGAAGTAGAAATAGTGACTGTTCACCAAACCAAAGATTTCTAAATCTACGAAATGGGCAGAAAAAATTCATGTTGAATAGTTTTACACTTCCAATAATTGTTAACCATATTTACAAAAAGTTAACCGGCAGTGTACAGTTTACTTCAATAAATGTCAAATCACTGAACTGTTTTCAAAATGTTCTTTCAAACGTCGCAATACTGTAGCATTTCATTATAGCATCGAGCAAAGTATACAACATGTATCTATTAAGTTGCAGATTTATTAAAGATTGGACTCGGAAAAAATGCGACACTTTGTTTTGGGTTTAACTTTTTATCGCGTGAGTAAAAATTAATAAAATTTTTGGTAATACTAGTTTAGAGTGTTATATTTATGTGTGCAACATTTTATCGCGATCTGTCTAGTAGTTTTCAAGATGCATTCGAAACAAGAAGAGCTACGCCAGCAAATCTTGGGCGCGGTGATCGATAATCCTGGTAGTCGCACAGATGGATCGTCAAAAGGCTTGGAATCCACCATTCAACCGTGTCCCGCGTTGTGAAGATGTTCCAGAAGACGAAGATCATCGAGCGGCGCGCTGGAAGCGGCCGAAAATCGAAAACGGAATACCCAGATAAGGCGCGGAAGATAAGGCAGTACTTTAAGAATAACCCGAACCTTTCCACCCGAGACGTGGCCAAAAAGGTCAATTCGACGAAGTGGTTCGCCCAGCAGACCATGAAGCGGGCTGGGCTACGTGTTTTTAAGGTCAGGAAGGCGCCAAACCAGACTGACAAGCAAAACACGGTGGCCAAATTGCGTGCGCGGAAGCTGTACCGTGAGTGGCTGGTCAAGCCAGGCTGTCTCGTCATGGACGACGAGACATATATCAAGGCGGACACGTCCCGCATGGAGGTTCCGGAAAAGTTCCGAGAGAAAGATGGACAAATTCCCCAAGAAGTACCTGTTGTGGCAGGCGATCTACGAGTGTGGACGGTACAGCAAGCCGTTCGTTTCAACCGGCACCATAAACGGGCAGATTTATCGAGAGGAATGCTTGCAGAAGCGCTTGCTACCCTTCCTCCGCTCTCACCGTGGTCCCACGCTGTTCTGGCCGGATCTCGCTTCGTGCCATTACGCCAAGCCTGTAATGGATTGGTACGAAGCGAAGGGCGTCAATGTGGTCCCGAAGGAGGCGCACCCGCCAAATACACCAGAACTTCGTCCGATCGAAAAGTTTTGGGCGATAATGAAGAAGAAGTTGAAGAAAAGCGGAAAAACATTCAAAACCGATGAAGCTTTGAAGAAAAACTGGGAGAAATTGTGTAAGGAAGATGGACAAAGCCTCGCCCAAGATCTCATGAGCAGTGTTAAATGAAATGTACGAGCATTCAGCTTGGGGGAGGAAATTCAATAAATAAATTATGCCAAAACATAGTTAATATATAATTTTTTAAACCCTGAAAGAACAGAAGTATCCGATTTAAAATGAATTTTTGGTGATCATTTTTGTGTGTCTCATTTTTTCCGAGTCCATTCTTTAGTTATGCCAAATGTAGGCCACTATTTGTAATTTCTGACTACGGTAATCACAGATTACCGACGGTTAACGAAAAAGCTATACAGGCAATTTTATTTTCAACTATTTTTATTTTATTTTTTCATTTTCATATAATCATCTTCTCCTCATCTTGATAACGTGCAACAGTGGCAATAATTTTATCACCAAAAAACCATCACACTTACAACGGCATCATATACTCTTCGAATTTTTGTTCCAGCACACCATCCAAACGACCAACGCCACCCCCCCCACTACTATAATGTGTACTAATATTATTCCTTTGCGTGCTCGTGTCCAATCGTTGCCCGAGCGTCCCCCCCCCGCCCCGCCTATGCCGCCGCCGTGGCGGTGGGGGGGAACTTTTGGATCCAGTGCAACTTTTAGAACTCCTAGACAGAGTGAACGTCGAGAAGAAACAAAAAAAATTTAAGGTCTGTATCCGCAATAATCCGGACACCTCAAAACATGAATAAAACATAAATTTCGCATTATATTTCCGTCGTAGTTGTTTATTTCAGATTCATGGGATGTGTTTTAACAATTCTTGAAGACAAAACATAGTTACTAGGTATTTGCATAAAATTTTTGAACTTTGCGCTTAACTCCGTCCATTAGGGTTTGTATAGACTCTTCAGAAATCGTAGAAGCCGTCTTTATCAAATTTGCTGGAAGTTTTTGTTGTCTTTGATTCCTTGCTTCTGTCCAGAAAGCTTCCGCTTCATCAAAGCCCAATTTCTCTCGATTGGTCGTAGCTCTGGACAATTTGGCGGGTTTGAGGTTTTTGTTACAATGTTCACTTGATTTGCTTGGTACCACTCCATCACAGTTTTAGCATAGTGGCATGATGCCAAATCGGGCCAGAACAAAGGTTTTTCTTTGTGACTTTTGATGAAGGGTAGCAATCGCTTCTGCAGACACTCTTTCTGATAGATCTCCTTGTTGATTGTGCCTGTAGTGACGAAAGATTTACTCTTTTTGCCACACGTGCAAATTGCTTGCCACACAAGGTATTTTTTGGGAAATGTCGATGCCTTCTTCGTTCTAAAATGCTCAGCTGTAGCAATTCTGGCCATGGCAGAATAAAAAACCAGCCCTGGAAGCTGCTTGAAATCCTCCAGGCCATAAGTTCCATCGTCCATAACAACGCATGAAAACTTCGTCAAATATTCGCAGTACAAACGTCGAGCCCGTGATTTTGCTGCCAAGTTCTGTTTGTAGTTGCGATTTGGAACTGTTTTTACTTTATATGACTTAAGTCCCAAACGTTGTTTTGATTTTGGGTCAAAACCAGGCGACATCCCCATTTTACGAGCCACCGTTCGAATGGAGAGATTTGGGTTTTTCGTTAATATCCTTTTCACCTTTCGATCCATGACAGGTTGTCCAATGTTTTTGTCACTTCTCGGTTTCCTCTCCACCGTCAAACGTTCCGAAAATGATTTGAGCACATCGTGAACAGTGGATTTAGGTAAATCCAATGTTTTTGCAAGGTCCCGTATTGACAAGTCAGGATTTGTCGTACGCCCGTACAAAATTCGCTCGCGCACTTGTTTTTCTTTCGTCGCCATCTTGAATACTAAACATGAAATGTTAACATCAATCAAAGTCTTTTTTATCATAGACTCTCAGCTATATCACAGTGAAATTTTTCATTCCTACGTGCAATATTTCCAAAAGTTACAATGATTTGAAGGTGTCCAGATTAATGTGGATACAGACGGGGGGTGGGGGTGGGGGGATGGGGGGGGGGGGGGGGGGGCTAGGGGGGAGGGGGAGGGGGGGAAGGAGAGGGGGGGGGGGGGAGGGGGCGGAAAATATAGGAGATTGTTAGTTTAGTAGTTGTCAACTATACGGGCAAGTGTCGTAACAATAACGAAAACGGTCGTCAACAATAGAGGAAATGGTCCAGGAATGGTTTGTGATTATGCGGGAGGGCCGAATCGATAGCAGAGCACTCGGGAGCAGATCAATAACAACGTTTAACTAGGGGCATTTCTCAATATTGTGATGTTAAGAATGCCATTTTCACCGGAAAAAATTACAGCATAAACGGTGGAATTGAAAGAATGCTTCGGGTATTCTCAGTATAGAGTCTTAACCAGTGCAGTTGATAGTCATTTCGACTCAGTTGGATTATTTACCGATAACATGTTTTAGAAGCGGAATTTCGGAATAAAGTGCAACCTAAAATTGTAGCTCTTGACTCATTCTACAATTTTTTTATCTAAGTGTGCATCACACCAACTGTAATCTTAATTTAAATATTCCGCAAACCGGAATCTCTTAGATGTAATAATTAGAGCAACGCATTGTGAGACATTTTTTTAGTAATAATCAAGCACAAAAATTTGATTATAAATGTTGTTTTGAAAATCAACTTCTGCGACGAGTTATCGGTACATAAATCACGTTGAGTTGAAATTACTGCAAAGGTATCAACAATATTTGGCTACCATCTATCACGGTAAAGACACTTCGCAAACACGTCTCGTTTAATAGTAGTTTTGGCTTAAAATTAATGTTTGGGACTTTAGATGTCTGCTTGTGTTGATTTTTTTAAATAAATTAAGTTTTGATAGATGCAGCCAGTAATCAAACACACTCACTAAAACGTCACTGCTGTGAGTGAACTATGATCATTCTCATGGCTGCATTGCAATACCATCGCGTGAATTGATTTTCATTTACTTCGTTTACTTCTTCGCTTTTAACATAGACAACTATCATACTTTAGTTTTGACAACCGAAACTGACAACCGTGACACAAACAATTATTCAATCACTTTAAAATGAACCAAAACAGTAACTCACACGGTCATTGTGAGCATGACAACGCTTAGAAACAGAAACATACAAATAGGCTTGCATAAAATTGTTTCAAATTCAAAATGGCCAATTAGAAGATGAAAGTTTGCTCATCCATTGGGCTGCTTGATCAGAGACAGGTTGTTGTCAGTTAGCTTAAGGAAGTGTTTTGTCCTCAGACGAAAACAGCTTTACTGCTCTTTAGTTAACTTCCCACGGTAAAATACCGAGTCATGTAGATAAACATTTTAAAACTTGTTTTGATATCAACATCATATTGAATCCTATTTTCAAATTCACCTTTCTTGTCAAATTCCAAATCCATGTATTATCATTGATATCAAATTTAGTATTTGAAGTAACTTTTTTAAGTCAAATTATATAGTATTCACTAGCTGAACCCGGTGCGTGCGCTGCTACGCTTGCAACTAAATGAAGGAAAATTTAATATAACTGGCACGTTTATGGTTTTTTTTCGGAATGAGTTTTTTTTCTTGAATAAGCAGGGGTTCAAACATCTATCAAAACATGCTTCTTACCCGAGAAATATACGGTTGTGTTTTAGGTAACCTGGATTCTTCTCATTTTTGGTAGAAATTTGCGTTTTATTTGTATGGGAGCCCTCCCTTCCAGAGGGTGGTTTCTCAAACCACCATACAATCGTACCTTCAAAACCTCCCATGCCAAATTTGGTTCCATTTTGTGATTAGTTCTCGAACCATCACACTACTCAAGTAACAATTTTAGTTTTATTTCAGCCGTATAGCACTCCTCCCGGCTTTGTTGATAAAACTACATTCAAAACTGTTTTGTCTACCAACACCTCCTCTATGCTTCTTTAAAGCCGAAATTTGTACAAAATGGCCCACTCTATAGACGGTTGTGAAAACAAGTTAATAAAACCTTTATAAGAACATAAAGATTTTGAAAATGTTCTAGTGAAAGATGTTATGACCACTTGAGAACCTTCATAAAACCTATTGGCTGCCATTAAAACCAGAATGTGGCCAAATGGCCACAGCTGTCAAACTTCACTGTGAAATCGAGGTTGGTTTTTGTTGTTCTGCTTTGTTCGATTCTCTGCTCTTCTGATTCATTTAGCAGTAAAAAAAGGTCTAGTGTTGCGGGAAATTTTATTTGATAGCAAAATATCCAAAACAAATTGTGTTTTCTACAGCGTATTATGCTCCAAATTATATGCGCAATTATTTTTATGGTGAATATTGGCACGATAAGAGCCGAAAATTAATGCGCCTCGGAAATTATGCGAATTTACAACAACATAAATCAAATTAAAACAAATATATTCGATAAATTAATCATGAATTTCCTGAAAGTGCTTGGAATTGGATGAGATTATCTAAAAGAATGCCGAAATTAGTCTCCGATCTACAGTTTATTTGCATGCAATTGAAAATTTGATGCATTTATTTTTCCACATTTCAATTATTTCTTATATTTCAATATGGCGATTGGAAAAAAAGCACAGTTTTGCCATAAAACCAATTTTTCTTCGCAATGACTATTATAAAACTATTTGGTCTCATGGTGACTTCCTCCAATGCCAATTTGCCGTTTAATGCATTTACTGGAGGCAAAATGGTTTTATAATGCTTTTTCAACTGACCATAATAAGATAAAAATTAATGAGCCCTAAAGCGGCATTTCAAAACAGCATTTTACGAGTTCATAAAGTCGAAATAAAACCTTTGATATGAGTAAAAGGATTTGAGAAACAAGGTTTTAAGATTGTTGTAAACAAGCTGTGTATGTTCTCTGACCAAAATATGGAGCCTATTGGCACCTTTTGGTGCCATAATAAAACCAAATTGATTTCAAGTGGCTTTCATTAAACTTTAATAAAACTTAATAAAGCAGGATGGACTTAGCAATGTTACTTGGGTGGCCTCTTATATTATAAGAAAGTTTGAGAAAATTCGAGTTTCATTTGTTTGAACCCCCCCCCCCTCCTAAGAGGGGGGGGGCCTTGGCCATACCATAGAAACATTTTTTGCCTTCAATACCCCCACATGCCAAATTTGTTTCGATTTGCTTGATTAGTTCTCGAGTTATGAAGAAATTTGTGTCTCATTTGTATGAGAGCCCCACTTCCTGAGAAAGTTGGGGCTCTCAAACAATCATAAGAACCTTCCCCAGCCCAAAAAACCCCTTCAAATAAATTTTCACGTTGGTTGGTTCATTATTTCCTGAGTTCCCTTATAGGCCTGACAGACAGACAGAAATTAATTTTTATGCATATAGAAATCTAGCCTCTAAAATCCCCATATGCTTAAAGTGGTTTCATTTACTTGATTAGTTCTCGAGTTATGCAGAAATTTGCTTTTTATTTGTATGGTAGCCCCCCCCCCCTTAAAAATGGGGAGGGGTCTCTGACTACCAAAGAAACATTTCTTGCCTCCTAAAACTTCTGCATGCTAAATTTGGGTTCTTTTGCTTGATCAGTTCTCGAGTTATGCAGAAATTTGGGCTTCATTTGTATGAGAGATCCCTCTTTCAGTGAGCGGAGGAGTCTCAAACCACAATAGAAACATTTTTTCCCTTCGAAACCCTCCACATGCCAAATTTGGTTCCATTAACTTGATAAGTTCTCGAGTTATTCAGACATTTGCGTTACATTTGAATGGATACCCCCCTCCCACCCCCTTCCAGATGGCGGAGGAGTCTCAAACTTCCATGGAAACATTTCTCTCCTCCAAAAACCTTCACATGCCAAATTTGGTTCCATATGCTTGATTAGTTCTCGAGTTATGCACAAATTTGTTTTCCATTTGTATGAAAGCCCCCCTCTTACGGAGGGCGGGGGGGGGGGGGGGGGGGTCCCGAGTTACCTTAGAAACATTTCTTGCCTTCAAAAACCTCTACAAATTTGGTTTCATTTACTTGATTAGTTCTCGAGTTATGTAGAAACTTTTGTTTCAATTGTAAGGGAGCCCCCCCCCCTAACAGATAGAGAGGAGGGGTCTCGAACTATTGTAGAAACATTTATTGCCTTTAAAATCCCCGCATGCCAAATTTGGTTCCATTTGCTTTATTAGATCTAGAGTTAATAAGAAATTTTAGTTTCATTTGTATGACAGCACCCTTTGTATGAGAGGGGAGGGGTTTTAAACCACCATGGAAACATTTTTTGCCTCCAGAAAACCCCGCATGCCAAATTTGGTTCCATTTGCTTGATTAGTTCTTGAGATATGCAGAAACTTCTGTTTCCTTTGTAAGGGAGCCGCCCTTTCTAGAAAAGGGAGGGGTCTCTGACTACCAAATAAAGATTTCTTGCCTTTTAAAACTTCTGCATGCTAAATTTGGATTCTTTTGCTTGATCAGTTCTCGAGTTATGCAGAAATTTGGGCTTCATTTGTATGGGAGCCCCCCTTTTCATAGAAGGGAGGAGTCTCAAACTATAATTAAAGGGTGATACGGTCAAAATTTGGTCAAGGGAAAACGCGTGTAAATCGGTGAAATCGTTTATTTAAAAAATCAAATTAAATTTCTTTTTCAAGTTCAATTAGTATAAAATTCAGGAAAAATATTCAGTTAGGCTTCCGCTTTTCCAAATCCGAATTGCCGGGCCTTACGCTTGACCCCTGCCATCAGATTTTGTACAGCCACCTTGTCCACCTTCTTCGCCGCAGAAAGCCAGTTTGCCTTGAACTTCTGCTCGTCCTTAGCAGTTTTTTTGGTCTTCTTTAGGTTCCGCTTGACAATAGCCCAGTATTTCTCAATTGGGCGGAGCTCTGGCGTGTTGGGAGGGTTCTTGTCCTTGGGAACCACCTGCACGTTGTTGGCGGCGTACCACTCCATGGCCTTTTTACCGTAATGGCAAGATGCCAAATCCGGCCGAAACAGTACGGAACAACCGTGTTTCTTCAGGAAAGGCAGCAGACGTTTATTCAAACACTCTTTCACGTAAATTTCTTGGTTGACAGTCCCGGAAGCTATGAAAATGCTGCTTTTCAAGCCACAGGTACAGATGGCTTGCCAAACCAGATATTTCTTTGCGAACTTTGACAGTTTCGTGTGCTTGAAAATATCTGCTACCTTTCCCCTTCCTTTTGCCGTATAAAACTCCTGTCCCGGAAGCTGCTTGTAGTCGGCTTTGACGTAGGTTTCGTCGTCCATTACCACGCAGTCAAACTTCGTCAGCATCGTCGTGTACAGCCTCCGGGATCGCGCTTTGGCCGTCGTATTTTGTTTATCATCGCGATTTGGAGTCACTACCTTCTTGTAAGTCGATAGTCCGGCTCGTTTTTTTGGCTCGATGCACGGTTGTAGACGATACACCCAGCTTATTTGCGGCATCTCGGAGAGATAGGTTAGGGTTTCGCTTGAAACTACCGGCAACTCTCTTTGTCGTCTCAGCGGCTTCCGGTTTTCGATTTCCCCCCCGATCCAGACTTCCTGGCTGTCGACAAACGTTCCCCAAACACTTTAATTACATTTGTAACGGTTGATTTGGCAACTTTTAGCGATTTTGCCAACTTTGCATGCGAGTAGCTCGGATTTTCGCGATGCGCGAGCAAAATTTTGATACGCTGCTCTTCTTGCTTGGACGGCATTTTGACAACTGAAGAGTGAATTCCAAAATCAAAATAGGAGCAACATTCTACACACACACACCTTCAAAATGAGGGGTGTTTAGGTTTTTTAAATGCAAAATTGAAAGAAATACGTCAAGTTGATGTTGACCAAACTTTGACCGTATCGCCCTTTAGAGAGCTTTCAGTGAGTTCATTCGATTGTGTTTACTGCCAAGGAGCAGATTTTAATTTAAGATATTGTGTCAACATTGGAACTACTACCCAATACAGCGATTGTGTTTTATTTTTCTAAATACATAATCCATGCATTGTTTGTATAATTTGACAATATATTGACTAAATAAAAGAAATAGAAATTCGCATCCTAAGTAATTTGCGTTATATCCACAGCGTATCAACAAATATAACAAGTTCGAATAAAATTTGAACTGAGAATAAATGGCAGGGTTTGATACAATAATGCACGCATTATCTAACCTCGATTGAAGGTTGGATAGCCAGCAGTTGTTTATTCATAATTATTGTACTATTGTATTATTGAAAGTTGAACGACAAACCTACATAAAACTCTGCCTGGTCCACAGTTTTATGTCTCGCCGAAGGAAAAGAATGTTCCTGGATCAGTGAAAACAATTTACATCGAAAAATTCGGCAAGAAGGTAATAGTGTGGCAAGCCTTATGCGGATGTGGAAAAATATCTCGTCCATTCATTACAACATATACAATGAATGGTCAAATCTACATGAAGTAGTGTCTGCAAAAAAGGTTGCTACCCGTGATCAAACAGCATAACAAGCCTACAATCTTTTGGTCTGATCTTGTTTGCTGCCATTACTCTAAGTATGCACTGGAGTGGTACAAAAGGAACTATGTCGTATTTGTACCAAAGGAGATGAATCCCCCAAACTGCCCAGAGATTCACTCTATCGAGATTTTCTGGACTTTGGCGAAGGCGAAGCTGAGAAACCACACGAAACCAGCGGATAGTGTTGAAAAATTTAAGGAAGATTGGCCAAAAGTGGTGATAATGGTAGGAGAAAGCACTGTGCAGAAGTTTATAAGTAGTGTTAAGGGAAAAGTAAGAGAATTTGCGTACCCTACCAAATCAAATTGAGATTAAGACGGAAAGAAAACATTGTTATTTACTATGTTTGAGAAAAATAAAATCTCAGTATGGTCCTTTTTATTTGAGTAAGAAAGTGTATTTATATTTTCCGGAACAGTCTATATCTGCTCATTTGAAACACAGTAGTTTTCTCCAACCAGTTTCCAAGACACCCGACTCTTTTACCACGATGTCCCTGCAGATGAGTGTCGTCCTCAGCTAACGAAACTCATTTTTGATGGCCTGTTCTTCACCGCTTTAATAATCGAACTCCTTCAAAGTGTGTAGCTTCTTGGAGTCAACGCTTTATGCAGTAGTTAGAACTGGATCGTTCAGTTCAAAGCGCTTTGTGATCTGTTTAATCAACTCGGTATATAAAGCAGATCAAATACAAAGCCTCCTTCCTGGTATGGTCGAGAAATCCGTATCTAAGCATTTCTCATGCTCTTTACATTTCCGACTTCTTCCAAAGGAGTTTCTCGCAATCAGAAACTCCAAAATCCATCAGGTGTTTAAGGTTATTATCCTCACAAATGTTTGCAGGGAGAATCATCAACAAGGACTTCAGCTGACTGCACATGTCCGGGAATTCCTTTTGAATTTGAAAGGGAAAAAATTCCGTCAAAAAACAAAAACATAAAATGAGCTCTTTTCGTGTATCGGTATAGTAATATATCTTCCAGAGTCTGAGATGAGTCAGCCAAAATCCCATTAATTAAGACGGCGCAGGGTAGTTGTCCTTAAGAATAGCTCATCTTATGGGAAAAATGCGGAAAATCGAATGGTAGTGGTCTCCTTAGTAAATATCTCATTTTGCCCGTTTCTTGCCTCATTTTGGATGCAAAGTAGAATCATTACACAAAAATTCAACTCGTAGCTACAATCCTACAATATTGAACCCAAATGCAGTGTAAATTTGTAGAAAAAGCTAGAAAACTCGATGGAACCAATTTTATTCTGCTCGGATGCCAGGAAATGGTCAATTTTACTCGATTTCCCCTCATAATTTAATAAACTCATAAACCATGTTTTTTTGAAGATCAGCGCTAGTAATATTACTCTCACTTGCAATGTACTTATGTAAAAATGTCCGTAGAATCTAATTATGATGGTCTCGTTTATGGTTGACCTCAGAAAATGGTCCGTTTTACCCGATTTTCTCTCATACAAGCAAGTTAATAAAACCTTTCTAAGACCATACAGATTTTGAAAATGTTCTAGTGATAGATGTTATGACCACATGAGAACCTTCATAAAACCTATTGGCTGCCATGAAAACCAGCATACGACCAAATGGCCACACCTGTCAAACTTCACTGTGATATCGTGGTTGGTTTTTGTTGTTCTGCTTTGTTTGATTATCTGCTCTTCTGATTCATTTAGCAATAAATAACATGCAAGAAAAAAGTTTTTGTGTTGCGGGAAATTTTATTGATAGTAAAATATCCAAAATAAATTGAGATTTTAACAGCGTAGCATGCTCCAAATCATATGCGCATTTAATTTTATGGTTAATATTGGCACGGTAAGAGCCGAAAATTAATGCGCTTCGGAAATTATGCGAGTTTACGAATACAAAAATAAAATTACAACAAATATATTTGATAAATTAATCATGAATTTCGTGGAAATTGGTGGAATTCAATTAGGTTATCTAAAAGAATGCCGAAATTGGTCACCGATCTTCAGTTCATTTGCATTACATTTAAAATAAGGTGGATTTATTTTTCTACATTTCAATTATTTATTATATTCCAATATGACGATTGGAAAATATCACTGTTTTGCCCAAAAGTCAATATATAGCAATGACTACTATAAAACCAATTCGCCGTTTAAAGCATTTACTGGAGGCAAAATGGTTTTAAAAGGCTTTTTCAACTGACCCTAATAAGATAATATGAATGAGTCCTAAAACGGCATTTCAAAACAGCAGTTTACGAGTTCATAAAGTCGAAATAGAACCTTTGAAAGGAGTAAAAGGAATTTGAGAAAACGAGGTTTTAAGATAGTCGTTAACAAGCTGCGTAGGTTCTCATAAACCCGACTAAAATATGAAACCAATTGGCACCATAAAACCATATTGATTTCTAGTGGCTTTCATAAAACTTTAATAAAACTTAGTAAAGCTGAACGGTTTTGGCAATGTCACTTGGGAAGAACTCATGCATTTGCTTTTTTATTTTATCAAAATAATGTTCACGATATGGCTGATATGAACATTATTCCGGCATCTTCCAACCTACCCTAAAGGACTTTAACATGTTGACTAAATCATTGTGAGTAACGGACTTAACGTAATTTTTGTTTTCAATATTTTTACATGTTATAATAATAGTAAGCAAACAATAAACCGTTTTCGAAACCATAACCATTTCACTACCTGCCTTGATCTCAACAGCTGTACCTTCACCGGGGCCTTTCAACCTCACCCGGAGCCAACATTCGTCACACCACCGGCTGAGTGGTGCGGCGGGGGGGGGGGTCGTGAGGAATCAAATTCACGGAATCCCCTTTTTTCGAGCTCCATCTGTCGAACCCAATTTGCGAAATGAAAAATTGATTTCGCGCGGCACTTTGTTCGCGATTTTAGATGTGCGATTCATTTGCTTCTCATTTCGGTTTCCACTGACTGATCCACACCGCCCGATTGCTCCCTTCCGATGGACACGATACGGTACGGTGACTGAAATGAAAAAAAAAAAAAAAAGAAAGACAATGCGGGAAGGTACCTGTTCCGCGGTGGTATCGTCTCGTCAACGTCATCGTCCGATGGAAATAAAAGTGAAATTCGCAACAGAGAGCTGAAAGTTGAAACTTTGTGCAAAAATAGAAACCCCCTCGTCAATATCATATTTTTGCCAATTTCAAAGAAGGACCAAAACCAGATCCGTGTCATTTTATCCTCAGTCACCGACGGGGACGCACAGTGGTTACCTTGAATTTGGTACGGGTTCATTAATTTTTATTAATTCCTCTGCTAACAAAGTGCCCCCATTTTTCAATTATCAAACGCATTGTGTTTTTTTTTCTTATTGCCGCTGTCAAATATTGACAGACGCAGCAAAATTCTTCGTTGGAGGTATTGGCAGGACCAAGCAGACATTTTTTTTTTTTTGGGAGCTGACAAAAAATCTGAATATGATACGATAGTCAAACAAAAGAGGAACCTTAAGAACTTTGGTTTTGTAAAAAGAGATGAACAGGAAATTTAATCTTAAATTATTAAAAAAATATTATGCTGCGGGGCCTCACCGTTGGCTGCTGGTCGGGATTGATTGCTGCACCGAGGGACAATGTTGGTCGCAAGTGACATAACCACCAAGAAAGGAAGCGAAAAAAATACGATTAAGGTTCCTTAGGTTTTATTGTCTTTTTTTTTTTCTTTCTTCAGAGTGTATCTCCCGCTCAGCGCCTGCTGCGTGTTGCGTTTCATTAACAAAATCATTGATGTGGGCTTCCGCAGAGTGGTCAAAGTATGTTGGCTGTAGGTTATTGGATGACAGGTAGCGCGGGTGGCTGGTAGCCTGTTGTATGCAAAACAGGTTGTCTGGTGAACGGAGGATCGACACGATGCGGCGGTGGCGAAAAATCAGAGCCGAATCAGCAAGACCACGCACGAGGGTAGAGTCTTTGCGACCGTAACATTATCAATGGATGAAAATCGATGCCTGGTCGATTGTTTAACGGTTTTGGATACTGTTAGGTGGATTCAATATTTGCTTCGACAAATCGTCACCATCTGGAACAAATGGAATCGAGGACAGGATGACTGGGGGACACCCACCTGACCGTGTAGTAACAGCCCATGCGGTAATTCGCATTGACAGTCCAAGACTTCGATGAAGATGCGGCCAAATGTGGTTTACCCCGACCCAACCTGCGGCCCGTTGTTCATTTTTGTTTTATCGATTTTTGCTCGCTTCCCTCGTCTCGACCCGCTCTGACCAGCAGCAGTTCGGTGAGTATCAAATTTTTGGCAAGTGGCTGCTTAGTGTGGCGTGCAATTTGAGCCGATGCCTACTTCGTTCTGTGGCTGTTGCTTCGATTCAAAACTGGAACTGTGGTGTGTGGGATATTTGATACTATGTTGAAAATAATATTAATTATGCTGGGTTGGAATCGCAGGCCAACTGGGGAGTAAGGGGGCTTCAAATCTACTTCCAAATTTGAGCAATATCCATACGTAGGCACATCTTTTAATGACAACAGCCAACGACGTCGACGTCGGTGTGGCAACGAATGGCGAAGACTGCCTACTTCGATGGGCGATGATGAGTGAGTATGATGGTGATGAGGATGTTGGTTGGTTTGGTTTTTTGGAAACGGCTGACACAAAACAAAGGAGATGTTGCCGCCACGTCCCTGCTGGATGCGTACGGATGCGGTGGCTTAAGGATTTGAAAGTGGAACAGAGAAAAAGGAAGTGCGATACGTTTTCTGTTGAATCATTAAATATTGATGAAATATGGTCCTGTCGGATGGTGTACGGTATCTCTTCTGGAAGGATGAGGGCTAAAGCCATCAGCGGTGTGGTGTACCAAAGCAAGACTGGAATGGTTTAAAGATTTTATTTCAACCCAATATAAAAGGGGGACCACCGCATCGGAGTGTAATCGTTTTCCCCTTAACGCACGAAATGTATCACATGGAGCGAGGAAGATGAAGATGCTGTGTAAACGGGATATCTTAAGGGAGCTAATTGATGCATTCGATTCCGGGCACAAATCGCTAATCAAAGGGTTTTGAGACATAATCGATTTGGGGGAAAATCGGTTGGGATCAGCAAAACTGATCCTCCGGGTGATTTTTTGGGTGAACGTTTCATGAGAACGCTTTACTGTCAGAGTATTGGACTGTATCGTACTGGCAGCATCAAAGGAAATGTTTACTTCATAGATTATTCTGAAAATTAGCTTCTACGAATAAAGAATTTGAATGAAAAAACAAAAAAAATTTTCCAAAAACAAGGATAAGTATTTTTTTTTCCCCAAAATTAATAGGAAGATTACATATTAGGTGCGCAACTAAGTTCCCGCTGTTTAGCAATAGATGGCGCCAGTAGTAAGTGCTGGTCGAATGTTGTACATCACAAGCGTCATAAACCAAGCTCGGACATATGGTAAACAAACCGCTTTGCCAAATCAGTGATTTTGGTTTAGTGTTATATATTTTGGTTGTTTGAAGATGTCTGATTTCGTGCCAAATAATCGTCATTTGCGGGAAGTGTTGATTTTCTTCTTTCATTCGAAGAAAACGGCGGCTGAAGCACATCGAGAGCTCCAAAAAGTTTACGGTGATGCTGCTCTGAGTGAAACAACGTGTCGTGATTGGTTTCGTCGCTTCAAAAACGGTGATTTCAGTGTTGATGATCGTCCGCGTGAAGGAAGGCCAAAAAACTTCGAAGACTCTGAATTGGAGGCATTGCTCGATGAGGATCCGTGTCAAACGCAAGAAGAGCTTGGTTCAGGATTAGGAGTTTCCTGCCAAGCCGTTTCTAAGCGATTGCATGCGTTGGGAATGATTCAAAAGCAAGGAACTTGGGTTCCTTACGATTTGAAGCCAAGAGATGTTGAGCGTCGTTTTTTCGTCTGTGAACAACTGCTCCAGCGGCAAAAAAGGAAGAGTTTTCTACATCGCATTGTGACGGGTGACGAAAAATGGATTCATTACAGTAACCCAAAACGGAAACATTCATGGGGACTGCCCGGACATGCTTCAACATCGTCGCCTAGGCCGAATATTCACGCTGCGAAGGTTATGCTGTGTATTTGGTGGGACCAAGTTGGTGTTATTTATTATGAGCTGTTCAAACCAAACGAAACCATTACCGGGGAACGGTATCGAACTCAATTGATGCGATTGAGCCGAGCACTGCACGAAAAACGGCCACAATACGAGCCCAGACACGAAAAAGTGATTCTTCAGCATGACAACGCTCGACCTCACGTTGCAAAACCCGTGAAAACCTACTTGGAAACGCTCAAATGGGAAGTCCTACCCCACCCGCCATATTCTCCTGATATTGCACCGTCCGATTATTACTTGTTCCGTTCGATGGCACATGGTCTCACTGGTCAGCAATTCCACTCATATGATGACATCTCAAAATGGCTTGATTCTTGGATAGCATCAAAAGACGAACAGTTCCATCGAAATGGTATTCACGTTCTACCAGAAAGATGGGAAAAAGTCGTAGCTAGTGACGGAAAATACTTTGAATAATTCGTTTGTAACCTTTGTTTTCAAAATAAAGTTCCTTTTTCACCAAAAAAAAAAAAAAAAACAGCGAGAACTTAGTTGCGCACCTAATACTTTTTCCATACTAAGCCTATGTAAATAATAGACATTCAGATAAAGACAAATTTTTTTTTTTTATTGTTTTTTTATGAAAAAATATTTTTTTTATTTGGAGAAGCAGTAAATCACAAGCTCTATCACAAAAGATTAAAAAAAAAGAGATCGCAGTGATGAATATATCCGACATGAGTCCTGGAGAGGTGAATACCTGTAACTAGAAAATGAGAAGAATGATTATTAATTTCCATTTAATTCCAACTACCTTTATTGTTTATCTTGACAGATACGCGTATTTTGTCTACAATGTGCAGACTTCTTCAGTGTCGTGTACTAATACTCGACTAGTATTAACGTTTGCATTAAAAAAATGGACAAAAATTGCCGATTTTTCATGGGTTTACCTTAACCTACATTGACGAAACTACCCATGCAGCATCCATCATAGTAACCCATGAGTCAGCAGACAGAATTTGACAGCTCTATCAGTCGAGCTCTTACCGTGGTGGCAAAAACAGTGAAGCAACTCCGTTCAGAAGCGTGCGCGTTCAAAGAGCGGCACCCCGCCGCGTCGAAAGCGGCCATCGTGTGGCACCTTGTAGACGCCGGATATGCCCGTTCTACAACATCTTGGCACTATTAGACAACAATCAGAAAGAATGCCCGGTTCCGGACGGCCGACGACCTTGAGCGACAAGAAGCTCCAAAGGATGCTGAAGAGGAAGACCGAGGGAAAAGTGGCTACATCGCTGCGTGCGCTTAGCCGGGAGGTCGGTTCAACCGGCCAAACAGTGAAAAAGTACCTGGCGAACATGAACATACATGTCAGGAAGCGGAAGTCACGTCCACTGGTTTCGGAGCTGCAGACAATGACGCAGCGGCAGCGGCTGAATAAGATGATCATCTCGACAACTGAGGAGGAATTGATAATTAAAACGAAGAAAGCATTCAAAAACATGCCTACACGCATGTTTTCGTCCGCCATGGTGAATGTTCCGGTTAACTGCCGGAAGGCCACTCGCAAGGGCGTAGAATTTTTTGGCAAGTAAACGTAAATAATAACTAGACCCATGCAAGTAAGCTTAAATAGTAACATGGACCCGCTCACATGAATGCGGATCAGCAAATCTACTACCAGAATGTTCGCGGTGTAAGGACGAAAACTGATGATGTGTTCCTCTCTGCATCCGAATTGGACTACGATATCTACGTTTTCACCGAGACATGGCTAGACGATCAATTACAATCTCGACAGGTGTTCTGCGGCAATTTCAGTGTATTTCGCGTTGATCGTTGCTCTACACAAAGCTCTCGCCGCCGTTAACGAAAGATTTGGATCATCACTCGTTCAACATCCTAACAGCACTAATATCGAACATCTGTGGGTAAAAGTTACTGGTCAAGCGACTGATTTGTTTGTCGGCGTCCTGTATATTAGACCTTATCTTCAGCAACGACTCAAACATGACCAATGGATTTGCTACGCTAGCGACAGAACATGTGGTCCCCCTCGATTGCTACCATCCAGGTCTAGAATTCTCTGTAGCATTTCCATCACCAGTTTTATATCACGAAGAAGTAGATCTTTCGGGCCGTGACTTCCGTCGTGGCGATTTTGAAACGATGAACGCTCTACTTTCGCAGAGTGATTGGTCCTCAGTTTATGAGAGCGTGAATGTGGATGCTGCAATTAGTTCATTCAACAGTATCCTTCTTTACTGTATCATCCAAACAGTCCCGTTGAACAGACCGCCAATGAAACCGGCATGCTCCAACCCACATCTCGGTATTCTGCATCTTCGACGTTTCAGGTTGCTACAGCAGTACTGTCGCCGAAGGTGTCCGTTCTCAAAACGACAATTTGATGAGGCAAGTCGTATCTACCGTGGATATAACCGTTGTCTATACAAACGCTACGTGAAAAGAAAGCAAGAGGATCTTCTTCGTAACCCAAAACGATTCTGGAGTTTTGTCAATTCGAAGCGAAAGGAGACCGGAATTCGCTCATCGATGCACCTTGGTGACGTCAACGCAAGCAGTACCAGTGAAAAATGTGATCTTTTTGAACAGCAGTTGTCCAATGTGTTTGTGAGCCATGTGCCAACCGCCGAGGAAATTGACGCTGCCAATCATATTGTACCACGAGATGTGGTTGATCTAGATGTCTTCCAAGTTGATGAGCAAATGGTGGAGTTTGCGTTACAGAAGCTTAAGGTATCCTATTGTCCTGGTCCCGATCGAATCCCTGCCTACATCTTCAAAAAATGTGGTGCTTCGTTGATGGCACCACTCGGAGCTGTTTTCAACCAACCGCTTCAACAGCAGGAGTTTCCAGTTGTTTGGAAGAGGTCCCATATGCGGCCTGTTTTTAAGAAGGGTGACAAGACGGATGTATCCAACTACCGTGGAATAACTTCCCTTTCAGCGGGTTCAAAATGCTTGGAAACCATCGTATACAAAGTGATGTTTGGTTCGTGTAGCGCTTACATGAGTGAAAAACAGCATGGTTTCCTCCCAAAGCGATCGGTGGACAGTAATTTATGCGATTACGCATAGACCTGCATCAGTGCGATGGACAACGGTGCGGAAGTAGATGCTGTATATACCGATATCAAGGCTGCCTTCGACACTGTGAACCATGATGTTCTTCTAGCCAAACTACTTCGGTTGGGTGTTTCGGAAAGGATGTGCAATTGACTACATTCGTACCTTGGCAATAGAAGCTTCTGTGTGAAGATAGGATCAGTAGAATCTCTGTCTTTCACTACTGCATCCGGTGTGCCACAGGGAAGCAATTTAGGTCCACTGCTGTTCAAATGGAGGTTTACTTATCTATGCCGATGATCTGAAGGTTTTCCTCGTCATTCGTAACGAAGTGGATTGCAGAGAACTTCATTCGTTACGAAGTGGAAAGCACAGAACTACCTCCAAATAAGCGTCTCCAAGTGCTGTATCATTTCCTACTGCCGGCGAAAATCCCCAATTCTGTACGACTACAACATAGATGGGCAGCAACTTGAACGTGTGGAAAAGGTTAGAGATCTCGGCGTGCTGTTGGATTGCAAATTGACATTCAAACTCCACTACTCTGCCATCGTGGACAAAGCTAATCGTCAGTTGGGATTTATTTCAAAAATTAGCAAAGATTTCAACGATCCATTCTGTTTGCGCTCTCAACTGTTCACTAGTCAGATCCATTCTGGAATTTGCATCGATAGTGTGGTCACCGTATGGAGCAATTTGGAGAACGAGAATCGTTCAACGCAAGTTTGTCAGATACGCTCTTAGGAACCAACCGTGGCGTGACCCGTTAAACTTGCCGCCGTACGAGCAACGTTTTGCATTGCTGGGAATTGAACCACTGAATGTTCGACGCAAAATTACGGAGCTAAATTAATCAAAGGCAAAGTTCACTGTCCCGCTCTGCTCAAGCGTGTTTGTTCTTACGCCCCGGAACGTCTTTTGCGGTCCAGAGAATTATTACAGGTACCACCAAGGAATACTGACTATGCAGCAAATGATCCCATCAATTCTATATGTAGACTATTTGTAGAAGCATGTAACGTTTTTGATTTTAATTTGACGACTGAGTCATTTATACAACGATTGTATAGTTCGCGTATTTTTTACTAATTAATTTAAATTAATTTCATTAAGACCACGATGTCAGATGAAAACAATCATAATAAATAATAAATAATAATAAAAAATGCTTGCCGTCCGCTTTAATGTACGTTTTGTGTTTTACGAAGCATTTCGGCTGCACCAACCACTCGCGGTATCGGTTTATCAGTTCGATCCTTATCTTGAAGACACGAAGTCAAAGCTCCTTTTGTGTCTGCTGGACAAACCAGACGGAAAAATTGACAGCTTCTTGGCCTCGCATCGCGAATCGAATTTTCGGTTCGGATTCGGCTTGAAGTAATCCCTCACCATCCTTGCGTTCACGGGAGTCGGTCGTCTTTGCTTTTCTTCTGCTGCCAGCTCGCCGCTTCGGATTCGTCTGGGTCTCCTTGAACGATTTTACCACACGGGACACGGTCGAATGGTCGATTCCCGACTGTTTCGCGACCCCACCTGTGGGATTAGCCTGGTCGTAGCACTTCTTGCTTGGAAGCCATTTTTATAACCACTTGACAGCTTGTGATGATATTCTGCACATGTAAACATTACACGAAAAACTAGTTTTACTCAAAATTTCATCAATTTTACCCATGCAATAAAAAGTTACTCACAAAAGAAAGCATTTTTTTTCGAGTGCTGTCTTGATATGAAGTTGGATTTGTTTTGTTTAGGAAAATATTTTTTTGTTATGTTAATTTGATAATATTCTCATTGATTGTGAATAAATTCAATTTATTTGATGCCTTATCAATAGATTTGATGCCGTTTACTCAATTCACCATAAACTTTTACTGTACAATTTTAAAATCGTCTTTGTTTTATCCAACACTGTACATGTTAGTGTCGCTGCTTGGGTGGGCTTAAATTATTAGTTTATATCGAAATAGAAATAAAAGCGCTGTCGAAAGTTGGGGACTTCTTACTTATTAATCAAGTAACTTCTTACAAGTCACCATGGCCTAGAGAGTTCAATCAAGGATAGAATGATAGACTCTTCTCAAAAGTCACCTAAATATCACCTTATGCCAGAAATACAACAACAAAAAACCATTATTTCGATTTTCATTTCGAGTCCATAAACCCGCTATGTCAAGCATTTATGCAACTACCAGAGAGACGTATCTTTTTTATTTGTAACGATATATTCGTAGCTCTTTGTACAAGGCATGAATATTCTTCCTATGTCAACAAATGCTTGTCCTTTTGACAGTTGCGCGTATGGCATTGATAACGATAACAGTTTCGTTGCAGAAAACAACAAACCAATTCACGAGCCCTTCCTTTGATTTCGTAATATAAACTAAATTAAATTTTCATTTTACATGCTGTAGAACTATCTTGAAAGGGTAACATCTTCGTAAAGTAACTGTAAAGCAGTCAACAAACTTCCATCAATCTCTGATAGCATACAGGCCGCCTCAGAGCAAACCATGTGGTTTTGTATTAAAAGAGCTGAACGGGAAAAGTTTTCCTAGTTTCAGATCTCATCTCAGCAAAGGTGAACAAGTTGAATGGCGTGCCGTTTATAAAGCCGATTAGTGCTTGGATCAATCCATCTGATAGTTTGGGGAGTTGAGCGGTAAGTGGATGATCACGCTAGCAATGTTGTTTTATCATCAAACGAAGCCCGCCCGGTGAAGAGATCGTAAAAGTGTTTGCCATTTTGAGTCGTGATTCGTGATTTGCTCGATGAGTTCAATGAACAGACGTCCAAACGTTTGCCTGCAATCAACTTGATATGAAAACTGCCAATTCCACATGGACGAAGTTTGCGTATGAGGTAAACAAAAAGTGGAGGACGTGCAGGAGCTGTTTCAACATCGCCCCAAAAAGGAACAGAACAACTTTGGGTGCATTAATGGCACCTTCTATGCATGACTGCTCATTAAAAGTAGTTCACTCTAGAGCTGTCGATTCAACATAAAATGAGTGTTTACTTTCTCATTATCAGCAGTCTTTTGCTCATTCTACTCAGCAATCAAGCAAGAGGTTCTGTTGCCACAATAAATCACAGACAAGCGGATGCATAATTCAAGCCAAACTGCTGATGTTAGCTACGTAGCAAGAACAATAACCTCTGGTTCCGTGTCGTAGGAATTGAAACAAAATCATTTGAACTAAGTTGAGCTAACAGCATCAGCCGGGTACGGTACGGCGAAGAGACTTGAACGCTGTACTTCTCTGACGAATAAAAGACACTAAAGACGAGCACTCTCACACCGTTGGCAGCCAGTCACAAGTTTCATAATGAGGTGACAAGTGCATACTAAGAACATCATCCCCTTTCCTCATTATTCCGGTACTGCTTTATCACCGCAGAGTGCAAATAAAAGCGCGTGGGAGCAAAAGCACGAACCGTGAAATGCATACAACAGGCAAAAACGAGAGAAACGACCCCCAGCTCAGTGCCCACCGACTTCTGGGATGAATAATGGATTAAATCTGCTAAGTGTGAAAAAGTGAGCGAGAAATAGATGTTTTCAAATGGCAGCCAGGGAATGATTCGGCAACTGGTGGCTGAGTCCCCTCGCTCGACTTGATTACTAATGAGCCAGATGAAGAACAAAGAGTCTTCTTTTCGAACCGAAAGGGGACACTACTGATGAGAACTTCAGGACGGTTTTCATCCAGGTGAATGTGCATGGCCATTCTTCATTGATAGTCATTAGCCACATTCTTATTTCAATTTTACGTTCTCTGGTTTGTCTGTCATTTTGTGGTAAACTGTTAGTTGATGGCAGGAGGCAAACGACCTGCAATTTATGGAATCGAATGACAATCTGTGGACGAATATTACGCGATTAAATTTTCGTTTTTGTTACGATTGGGCCTCAGTCATTCTGGTCCATACTATTAGGCCACAGCCGTGAGTTCTGTTCCCTTCGTTCCAAGATATAGAGTAGTCAGGAGCAATATGCGCTTCTCATTAAACTGATCAATTTTATTCTTTTTGGCGTAGAATACATCTTATGAGAATAAGAACTATAAGAACTTATCAATATATTAGTAGTAATTGTATGAAAAATGTTATTTTCAATATCATCAATGCATGAAGATGGACATTGTGAATCTATCTATTTATATAAAATTGAATTTCTGACTGTCTGTCAGTCTGTCTCTCTGTCTTTCTGACCCAAATAGACTCGGAAACTACTGAACCGATCGGCGTGAAAATTTTTATGCAGGGGTTTTTGGGGCCACGAAAGGTTCTTATGATGGTTCGAGACCCCTTCCCCCTCAGGAAGGAGGGGGGCACCCATTCAAATGAAACAAAAAATTCTGAATAAATAGAGAACTAATCAAGCAAATGGAACCGAGTTTAGCATGTAGGGGCTTCTGAATGCAGAATTTGTATTTCGCTTTCTTCTTAATTATTAGGTGCGCAACTAAGTTCCCGCTGTTTAGCAATAGATGGCGCCAGTAGTAAGTGCTGGTCGAATGTTGTACATCTCAAACGTCATAAACCAAGCTCAGACATATGGTAAACAAACCGCTTTGCCAAATCAGTGATTTTGGTTTAGTGTTATATATTTTGGTTGTTTGCAGATGTCTGATTTCGTGCCAAATAATCGTCATTTGCGGGAAGTGTTGATTTTCTTCTTTCATTTCAAGAAAACGGCAGCTGAAGCACATCGAGAGCTCCAAAAAGTTTACGGTGATGCTGCTCTGAGTGAAACAACGTGTCGTGATTGGTTTCGTCGCTTCAAAAACGTTGATTTCAGTGTTGATGGTCGTCCGCGTGAAGGAAGGCCAAAAAACTTCGAAGACTCTGTTTTTGGAGGCATTGCTCGATGAATGAACTTGGGTTCCTTACGATTTGAAGCCAAGAGATGTTGAGCGTCGTTTTTTCGTCTGTGAACAACTGCTTCAGCGGCAAAAAAGGAAGAATTTTCTACATCGCATTGTGACGGGTGACGAAAAATGGATTCATTACAGTAACCCAAAACGGAAACATTCATGGGGACTGCCCGGGCATGCTTCAACATCGTCGCCTAGGCCGAATATTCACGCTGCGAAGGTTATCCTGTGTATTTGGTGGGACCAAGTTGGTGTTATTCATTATGAGCTGTTGAAACCAAACGAAACCATTACCGGGGAACGGTATCAAACTCAATTGATGCGATTGAGCCGAGCACTGCACGAAAAACGGCCACAATACGAGCACAGACACGAAAAAGTGATTCTTCAGCATGACAACGCTCGATCTCACGTTGCGAAACCCGTGAAAACCTATTTGGAAACGCTCAAATGGGAAGTCCTACCCCACCCGCCATATTCTCCTGATATTGCACCGTTCGATTATTACTTGTTCCGTTCGATGGCACATGGTCTCACTGGTCAGCAATTCCACTAATATGATGACATCTCAAAATGGCTTGATTCTTGGATAGCATCAAAAGACGAACAGTTCTATCGAAATTCACGTTCTACCAGAAAGATGGGAAAAAGTCGTAGCTAGTGATGGGCAATACTTTGAATAATTCGTTTGTAACCTTTGTTTTCAAAATAAAGTTCCTTTTTCACCAAAAAAACAGCGAGAACTTAGTTGCGCATCTAATATATTGATTTACATTTTTGGACGTTTATCTGCAAAAGGCTTTTTTGCACCAATTATAAAATACGAGTTCGTCATTTTTGAATAGTCTTATATCTTCCTTGTTTGTTATTTCTAAAAATATCTTTAAATCGTCGGCATACATAAGAATTTTTACGTTTTTTAAAATGGTATGAACAAAAGAGGGCCAAGATGGGAGCCTTGAGGAACTCCTGAAGTAAGTTGAATAGGATAGTCTTGCCTTTAAATCTGACTATTTGTTGGCGATCGATAAGATAAGACTCGAGCCATTTAAGAAAATTAAGCTCAATACCCATTTTTTGCAGTTTGAATAGAAGCATGGGTATATCAATGCGATCAAATGCCTTGCTGAAGTCTGTATAGAGAGCTTCAATATGGTTTCCATTATCCATTGCAACCAGCGAATAGTTAAAGAATTCGAGTAAATTTGTGTTAGCTGATTGTCCTTTGAAGAATTCATGTTGCAAGGTAGAGATTCTATTTTTAATTTGACAAAACAGTTTTTCATTAATGATCGCTTCAAAAAGTTTTCGAATGCAAGAGATAATAGCAATACCGCGATAATTTCGTAAGTAAATTTTTTTGCCACATTTAAAAATAGGAACTAGATAGGAACTTTTCCACGAGTTGGGAAAAATACTGGATTCGATCGACACACTGAAAAGCCAAAACAAGGGAGTTGTAAGCTCCGAAGCTAAGTTTTTCAGAAAATGGGAGGAATCCCACCGGGCCCACATCCTTTGGAGACATCTAATTTTTTCAATGCTTGCCTTATGTCATGCACATTTATATTGTATACACTAATATCTCTACTAAATTCTGGAAAGAAACCGAAATATATGCGATCACGATCTGCTTCAGAAAATGTGGTATATATATCTTGGAAGAAAGTGGCAAATACATTGCAAATTTCTGGCGAGGTAGACCCCACATTTTCATCTACGTACATTTTTTTTTGAAAAATTGTCAGATTTCAATTTAGTTTTTATATGGTTGAAGATTTTTTTTTGGATTTGATTTTATCTCTAACTCGGTTTTTGGGTTGTACTCATCAAAGGCCATATTAACGGCTTGATTTAGCTGGTCGCAAATATTCACATAATTTACCAGATTCTTGTTGCTACTATTTCTTTTGTATACTTTATGTTCTTTTTGCTTGCGGTTTTTTAATTTTTTTATTTGTTCATTATACCAAACTGGGTTTTTTGTATAACTTTGTCTCCTTATTCTTTTCAATGGTACATGTTCAACTATAACTTCGAATAACAATTTGTAGAATGCATCAACAGAACATTCGACATTTTCTTCGTTTCTAAAAATCGTTTGCCAATTAATAATAATTAGCCTATGCCTAATACTGTCAAAGTTTGCCAAATTATATTGAAAGACCTCTTCATATTCGCTGTTGTCGGGTTTTTTTGTTTTGGTGTATAAATAAGGAAAACTCAATTGCTGTGTGAAATGCTTTATTTTTCCATAATGGAATAAGAGATTCGGTCACACAGAAGTCTTCTTGAATATTTGTCAATAAAAAATCTAGATAGCAATTTTGCTGATTTTTTACATGATTGATTTGATTGAGCCCTAAACTGGCAGTTTTGTCAAATATAAACTGCGGTGTTTCATTTTCCTCAACGAAAAGTACTGGAAGTAAGATACTTTCATTTTCTGTGTTTGGAAAGAAGTCAATACTACGTTGATTAAAATCCCCGTATATGTGAATTTTCACATCTGCCGAAATTTCATCGGCAATACTGAAGAATTTTTCAAATGAGTCTTTGCGAGCATTGTTCGGAGGAAAATACACAGAGGCAAATACGTGTGTTTCCCCCGACATAAGCACTTTTACCCAAACATGTTCGAAATCCTTATATTTTTCTGCCGTGATGATTTCTGAATTGAAATGTGTCATCCCAACTGGTTTCATTTGCCAGAATTATTGGCGGGGAACAACACAAAATTATCGTGCCGGATTTTTTAAATCTTAGCGGAACCTTTCATTCGATTGCAATTTTGGCAATATACCAAAATTTCAGTTGCTATTTGTTTCTGAGGTTAAGTAGATGGTTTGATCGAGTCAGTAAAATTTGTGTAATTAAAACTATTTACCTCTCCTTGATGTTGATAGGTCGTCAAGGGTACAAAGAGGGCAGTTTCTGCTAGATTTTCGCCTTTCTCCAAAGGTTTCGTCAGTTCCGTGGAAAACCCGGAAGCCTGTTTGCACATGCTGTTCACGATGTAGCTGAGGAGCTCCCTTGATCCATCCAGTTAAGGTGAATGTACTGCGTCGGGGCGCGAAAATACACCGCCCGCCGGGTACTACGGGTTTAATATTTCACCTCGTTGAAATTGAATTGGCGGCCTTTTTGAAACCATCCAGTGGGGCAAGCGTGCTGGGTCAGGACCGTGGGACCGGGCACGGGTTTTCAATTTTCGCTCCGTTGACATTTTATCGGTGGTCTGAGGGAACCGATCTTTCGCTGCTGCAAGAAGCTCTCTACCAGGGAGAAGTTCATTGATATTGTGATTATGATTGTTGCTGCGATTGTTGTTAGTGGGGGTTGGTAAGGCTGGTGCTTCTATAGTTGATGTGGTTAAAGTTACTGTTGCTGCTACGTTCAAGATTATTATGCGCCACCCGTTGTTGCTTCTTACGTTTTCTAGCCTTCTCAGCAATTTTAATGATGCTTTATTGCGGCGCAACTGCCGGTGAAAATGATACTCTGTCCAGTCAGCTCTCTCCACCTTCCTTGTAGCCAGAAGTCGCCAACCTGATTCGATGCACCGGGTCAACTCTGCTTCAAGACTGGGGTAATCAGGTGTGGGAGGGACGGGAGCAGTGCATCGGACGGATACTATGTTCGCTGACAATGATTTCAGCTCGTCAAGTATGCCCAGTTCCAATACTGTTGGTTGTTTTTTTTTTTTTTTTTTCCGGCATGACTCTGGCCAACGCTGTGGTTACTCTTGCTGGCTTCTCACAGGCATAAAAGCTGTTCACACCCATTTCCGGACATACTCATGAACTCTCATGCTGTGGTACTCATGGACCCTCATGTTGTGCAACTAATGGGCGATTGCTTCCCAGCTGGCGTTATTAAAGGCATCCTTTACATCTAGGGTGACCACGGCGCAATAATGATGTTCTCTCCTCTGTTTTTTTCTGTGCTGTGTCTGCAGCTTCCACTACCGTTTGGATGGCATCCACTTTTCCGGAAGCCAAACCGCATGTTTGACAGGCTATTCTCACTCTCCGTGTACTTGGAAAGCCTGTTCAGGACTACTTTTTCTAGCAGTTTACCGACTTAATTCAACAGGCATACATACCTATACGCCGAACGATCTTTGGTAGATTTTCTCGACTTTTCCAGCAGCACTAGATTTTGTCGATTCCAGTTATCGTGGAAGATACATTCATCCATGCAATTCTGCTACGTTCTTGTTCCGGGTTCTCGTGGATCACTGCTTCAAATCGGGATTGGCCGTCTGGCCTTCTCCACTTTCATGACTTTCGCTATCTCAATCAGCTTCTCAATGGGTACTCGAGGGTACTTTTTCATGACCATTCTCTTTGTACGGTGAAAGCAATCAGGTCGTTGATTTGTGCAGCAGGAACATTCCTTCAATGATGGCCTTCAGTTCCTCCTGGCACCTTTCCGAGGCATGATTGGGCCTTGCGTCTTCGTTATGGCAATTTTTTTTTGCGATTCTCCAAGGATTAATGTTTTCGCAAAATCAAAATTATTAGCACGCCAAAATTTGAAATTGCGAGGACTTGAAGAAAAAATTGCCGCAGCAACCGGAAGTATATCACAAAGCATATTGCAAAGAGCTAAGAAACGAGCCGGTAAACACCAATTTCATTTATTTTCTTGGCATAACGTCATATATAACATTATCTGATACACAATATCCCTACAACGTTCTCGATGCATAGCTGTTCCTCTCCAATCCCGTGGGCATCTTGTACTCCCTGGATCTCTACTTGGCCTAATTATCTTGCTTGTTGAATCTCTCGCCGTCTTGTGCCAACCGGATTCCCATCTTACACCATTTTCGCAGTAACAAGTGAACCGAGGTATACAAATTCGTCAACTACCTGTCGTACTCGGTTTCGCATTTTTGTTTTCAACCCCGTTCACTGCTTCACGCTTTAGTCTGGTGTACTGCTCTGCCACCGCCTCAGATGTTCTGTCGACAATATCCACGTCATCAGCAAATCAGATAAAATTTCTGGATCTGTTGACAATCGTGCCCCGCATGTTGAATGCCGCTCGTCTCATAACACCTTCAAGAGCAATGTTGAACAGCAGGCATGCGATTCCATTACCTTGACGAAGCCCCCTGCGGGATTCGAGTGAAGCCGATAATCCATCCGATATCCTCACAAATCACTGGGTTCCATCCATGGTAGCATTGATTTGTGTTGTCAGCTTTCCCGGAAAGGCGTTCTCGTCCACGATCTTCCATAGCTCTTTTCGGTTTACTGGATCATATGCGGCTTTACAGTCGGTGAATAGATGATGCACAGGGACTTTTGGAGGATCTGCCGCAAAGTGAAGATTTGGTCTGTTGTAGACCGGCCTTCGATGAAGCCGGCCTGATAACTTCGCACGAACCTATTTGCTAGTGGCGACAGTCACTGAAAGATGATTTGGAATAGCACTTTAAAGGTGGCATTAAGGAAGGTGATCGCACTATAATTTTCACAGTCCAGTTTGTCGCCCTCGGGTAGAAGGAACCACCCCCCCCCGGTTCGGTATCCCAAACCCTGACTATCAGTTGATGCAGCGTATTTGCCAACTTGTCCGGGCCCATCTTGATGAGTTCAGCTCCGATACTATCCCTTCGAACCGATTTGTTATTCTTCAGCTGCTTGATGGCATCCTTAACTTCACCTATCGTCGGGTGTGGCACATTTCTATTACTTATTGAATCCCCGAAGGCAATTACTTTGCTGTCTTGGTTCTCTCCCTGTACTCAATTCAGATGTTCATCGAAGTGCTGCTTCAAAATACTCTCATTTGTTTGTCAAAATACTCTCATCCTTATCCCGACACATTTCAGCTCGCGGCACGAAGGCGGCACATTTCAGCTCTGCGGAATGCGGTGAGTTTCTGGTAGAACTTTTGCGTTTGACGTGAGCGGTGCTGCAGCTTTTCTAGCTCCTCACACTCCTGCTTCTCTTGGCGGCGCTTTTTCCCCCGGAAGAGTTGGGGTTGCTGCCTCCGCTTCTGTCTGTACCGTTTCACATTCTGTCGGGTTCCGCTGCATTCCGTTGAAGTGGCGACAGTCACTGAAAGATGATTTGGAATAGCACTTTAAAGGTGGCATTAAGGACGGTGATCGCACTATAATTTTCACAGTCCAGTTCGGTATCCCAAACCCTGACCCTCAGTTGATGCAGGGTATTTGCCAACTTTTCCGGGCCCATCGTGATGAGTTCAGTTCCGATACTATCCCTCCAACCGATTTGTTATTCTTCAGCTGCTTGATGGCATCCTTAACTTCACCTATCGTCGGGTGTGGCACATTTCTGTTACTTATTGAATCCCCGGAAGGCAATTACTTTGCTGTCTTGGATCTCTCCCTGTACTCAATTCAGATGTTCATCGAAGTGCTGCTTCAAAATACTTGTTTGTCAAAATACGCTAATCATTTGTTTGTCTAAATACTCTCGTCCTTATCCCGAACATTTCAGCTCGCGGCAGGAAGGCGGCACATTTCAGCTCTGCGGAATACGGTGAGTTTCTGGTAGAACCTTTGCGTTTCACGTGAGCGGTGCTGCTTTTCTAGCTCCTCACACTCCTACTTCTCTTGGCGGTGCTTTTTCTCCCGGAAGAGTTGGGGTTGCTGCCTCCGCTTCTGTCTGGCCCGTTTCACATTCTGTCGGGTTCCGCTGCATTCCGTTGACATTCCTCGTCGAACCAGTCGTCCTGTCGGCTTCCCTCCACGTAACCTAAGATGTTCTCCACTACGCTGCTGATAGCTGTTTTTACGGTGGTCCAACAGTCCTCGAGTGATACTTCGTCGAGCAGTTTCGAGTGATTGCGCGTAGTCCACAGTGACGTCAGATTGCTTCAGTCACGCGAGATTATACTGCGGTTGGCGTCGGTACCAAAATCGTTACCGGTTCACTATGGAGAGTTTTGGGCGCATCATAACCATCACAAGGTAGTGGTCCGAATCGATCTTGGCGCCTCGATAGGCATTGACGTCGATGATGTCTGAGAAGTGCCGACCATATATCAAAACGTTGTCGAGGCGGTGGAAGCTCGGTAAATCGAAGTCCGTTTTCGTTGATCTGCTGGTGTGCGCTGATATTTTCAACCACCCGTTTATATTCCTCCACCTAGATAACCTGAACGTTGAAATCCCCACGTTGTGGTTTTGGGCAGCGGTCGTGTTCTCGCTCCAGCTGCGCGTAGAATTCTTCTTTTGTCATCATCAGTACCTTTCAGGACAGGGTTATGGACGTTAATGATGCTGATGTTGAAAGAACCCGGCCCTTGATCCTTCTTCTTTGGTTATCACCCTATCACTCGCTTCTGCATCTCACCCATCACGATAAAAGCTGTTTTCAGCTCGTGTGTGTGCCACAGCTCTGGTAGGTGGTACTGATCATCCTGAAACACCTCCTGACGAATTTCACGCAAACTCATCCAGCGTTTGGCAGCACCCTCTCAGAATCCTATGAAACTTTATGGGTGTGTATGCTATGTCTTTTCAAGCAAATTTGCATACTTTGTTTTTTTCAAAAATTCTCTAGACTGTCACTTGAAAAGGGCTTAAGTTTTTTGATCGATTTTTTTTTAAAATCAACGTAACTCAAAAAGGACAAGACTAACGAAAAAGTGATGTACGGGTGACTTTTAGATTTTTGTGTTAACTTTAATGAAAAAAAAATTTAAAATCGATTCTTACACGTTAACAATTTTTAAAAAAATTTAAAGTCAATTTCCAAAAAATGGCTATCTTAGAATTGGACGAATAATTTTTTTAATGAACGCAACATAGTTGTCTAAAAGTTCGCCATACAGTGCAAGATGGGCACTTTTGAAATGAAGTTTTTCTAACAACAAATTTTTCATGTCCTATTTTTACCGTGTATCGCGCAACCTCGTCTTATAATTTGGTCCTAAAACCTCACCGAAGCCAATTAAATTTAATTATAATAACATTTTTTTTTATAATTGTCTTTGAATGTTTGAAAAATTAAGGCTGCAATTTGGAAAGGGCTTATTCATAAATTATTAATTGTTTTAAACTTTAGTGATAATATTATCAAATCAGGTGGTTGATCCTGTTTATTATCAAAACATTGAAGTATATTACAAGAGGAACAATACATTGGAAAACAAAAGCTTTATCATAAAATCTGAAGAATTGACCCATGACTCAATAGCAGTTCTGTTGTTTATATCAAAATTGCGTGATTTCATTAAATAAAATTTAATATATTGCTCAAAAATTATTTTCATGTCAGATGGAGCAGCGGCCCATTATAAGAACAAAAAGAACTTTGCCAGTTTGTGCAATTTCAAGTCCAAGTATGGATTGGAAGCAGAATGGCGCTTCGTTGCAACGTCTCATGGGTCTATTTGAAGCTGTTGTTGGTACTCTCAAGCGAATGGCAAAGAGAGCTAGCCTTGCTCAAGATTATGGAAACACAATCAAAACTCCTCGAGAACTTTATGACTGGGCAGTTAAACAGTCAAATAAAATTATTACAAAACTGAATTTCTGCTTCATATCAGCTGAACAGTATGCAAAAATGTCAGAAGAACTTGAGGAGTTATATTACCACGAAAAGACAATATTAAATATATGAAGCTGTTTTAATTACAATTATATATATGAAGCTTTTTTAATTACTAATACGTGAAAATGTACATATAAAATAAATAAAATAAAACTCTTATCAAGCAAAAACCAATGAGTTTTCATTGACATAAACAGTATTTTGAAAATTCATATAACGTCACATTTGAATCGTCTTTAAATGGATATGCATCAAGTTTTATCAAATAAGAATTTTCTAATAATTTGATAAGACTTGATGCATGTCCATTTAGAGATCAAATTTATCATCCCCCTCTATCACAATTTCTCCCATATCTTTTACACGTACTGTAACAAATCTTGACCTTCCTGGCGTCGGTGGTTGTCGCCAAGTTGTGAGGAAATAGGCCGACGGAAAATAAACGAGTGAAAAAAAACCGGTGGAGATGACAAAGGCCAGCTTTTAGTCATCACAGTTGACAATTAATGAAAAGTGGGAGGAATTATTTAATTTCATCCGGGAGTTGATGGTAAAAACTAGGGTAGTTACAGCGAAGACCGCCGCTGTTGATACGAAACGGCCAGTTAACAAAATTTGATGTTTGCCAGCTCAACAGGAGGATATTCAGTGCGTCAGTTTCAAGCATGAAGTCTAGACAAAATCGTCAAAAGGTCGAAAGTAACAATTGTAACCAATGACTTAAAATGTAAATTTACTGCAAATGCCAGGTTGCCAACATCTATATCCACTACCGACGGGAAGGAAATAACTCCCTGTATCTATTTCTGGTGCTATTTTGTTTGTGAGAGCAAGCAGACCCCAGAAAAATACGCTAGAAGTCATTGTTTACAAATGTTATACTCGACCTTTTGACTATTTTGTCTAAAAGTAATATAAAATTCGTAATATGATAGTCATGAAAAAGAAAAACAAAAAGGAACAGCTCGCGATTGATACACTGTAATTAATTAAATTATGTCATTGCTAGTTGGTATTATTGGAACCAGTTTAAGGTGTCTATTATCAATGTGTAAGTGCATCAAGAAACAAGAATAAGAGCTGGTAAACCGCTTGCCTCGAGGAATCAACAATGTAATAAATTCTACCAATTAATTATGTATTTCGATTGGGCTTTGGACACAATCATTTAACTTTTCCGAATCATGGATAATTATCAGCTAAAGAAGAAACCTTCAAAACGTTGAATTTCCAGTAGCGGCAACCGTAAATTATAGCCCGCAAACCGAAATGCCCAGGGCCATCCTGATTTGCATTTCAATTCTTCGAAATGATTTCGAAAATTGCCATCGAATCGAAATCAATGAAAATCTCGTTTGCATTCACATTTAATAATCTCCTGCTGTTGAAGGGATACGGATTTATACATTCGTTTTTTATCGCTTTGTGAATTGCTGACGGACAGGGGTAGTTAGTGTTGGGGGTGGTAAATGATGACGAAACAAGTAGCCTCTTTCGGTTCGTGAAAATGCATTGCTGACCCGTCGAATGTTGCCTTCGCATTAATAATCTCTGTTGAATATTTAAACTTTCCCCCCGATACAGCCAATGTATTCACGCTCATTCATGTATTCACGCTTGTCTACCAACCTACATATGTGAATGTTGTGTGTTTCTATTTAAATGAATTAATAAATGGAAATGAGCCATTTCGCTACACCAACACAGCCATCAATCTTTCAGCATTTCGGAAACGCATCAGTCATCCTTTGGTGAAGGGAGTGTTTTCTAATTTCCCGACAGTTGAAGCAATTATTTTCTCACTACATTAACGGAGCAAACGATTGTCCTGATTAGAGCCAAGTAAATTCTCCAGTGATAGTCATACCATCCATTCAAGCCTACGCGTCGCAAATTCACGACTAACGATGTTTTCCCTATTCAAGCGTTCAAGTTTGGCCGATGGCACAGATTAGTTCAAACATGCCAAATTACATCTCCGTGAACAAATACTCGAGTTTGGAGGAAAAAGCGCGTCTTGAATGTGCGTTATCAGAAAATTGATCTCGATTTGGTAGGAACTTCTTTCGGCTGCTGTGTTTGGAGCAAACAGATACTTGAAATACAGGTGAGCATGCAAAATCAAAGGAATGTCTGCTGCCATTCGCAGCTAATGAGGCGTGCGCGGTTGGATCCGGCACGAGTACAGGAATTAAAATATTCAATTAGTTGTAAATATTGATAATTTAATGTTTCGTAGTAGATGGTATCGATATTGACAATGAATCCAGTCTCAAAAGAGAAAGAAATGTTTACTATTTGGTGTTTAGTTTTGTTTGGAATAGTGGAAATATGTTCAATTTGGCACGAGTTTGCCATCAAGGTGAAGGAATTTTCCATAATCCAATCCATAATTATCCTGGAAAGATTTTCTATAAGGGCGTTTTTAATATGTGGATTTTATTTTTTTTCAAAATGATGTTTTTGGCAAACAACTCATCTGATCAAAATGTCGACTGAAAAAAAGTTGTAGGTGAATAAGTGTTCTTCAAGAAAAAAATACACTGAAACTAAAAAAATTCATAAATTCATGCATAAAAATCATAAAACGTTAATTTTCTCAAAGAATCCTCAAAGAAAGGAGGGGTTTTCGATACTCTTAATTTTTTTTTAAAGCTGTAGTTCTGTCCTTAAAGCTGGTTAAAAGTTTAAGACGGTCACTTCTTAATTTTTTTAAATTTTTGTTTTCAAATATTTACAAATGTTTTTAAAAATGTTAAAAGTGATAATTTTTTACTAAAAATATACCAAATATAGATTTTATGCATTGTTTTTAATTAAAATGCACACAAAAACTTTTTTTTGTAACATACCCAAGTAACAATTTAAGTTTTATTCTAGCCGTATAGCATTCCTCCCGGCTGTCTTGATAAAACTACATTCAAAAATGTTTTGTCTACCAACACCTCCTCTATGCTTCTTTAAAGCCAAAATTTGTACAAAGTGGCCCACTCTATAGACGGTTGTGAAAACAATTTAATGAAACCTCTATAAGACCATACAGATTTTGAAAATATTCTAGTGATAGATGCTATGACAGCTGTCAAACTTAACTGTGATATAGTGGTTGGTTTTTGTTGTTCTGCTTTGTTCGATTCTCTGCTCTTCTGATTCATTTAGCAGTAAATAATATCTGAGGAAGAAAGGCTGCGGGAAATTTTGTTTCATTGCAAAATATCCAAAACAAATTCAGTTTTTTACAGCGTAGCATGCTCCAAATCAGATGCGCATTGAATTTTATGGTGAATATTGGCACGATAAGAGCCGAAAATTAATGCGCCTCGAAAATTATGCGCGTTTACAACAACAAACACAAAATAAAAACAAATATGTTCGTTAAATTAAACATGAATTTCTTGAAAATTGATGAAATTCAATAAAGTTATCTAAAAGAATGTAGAAATTGGTCTCCGATATACAGTTAATTTGAATTACATTGAAAATTTGATGCATTTATTTCTCCACATTTCTCTTATTTCTTAAATTTGAATATGGCGAATGGAAAAAATATCACAATTCTGCCATAAAGCCAAAGTTATCTTCGCAATGACTACTTTCAAACTATTTGTATCTCTGGTGGCTTTCCTCAATGCCAATTTGCCGCCTCATGCATTTACTGGAGGCAAAATGGTTTTAAAATGCTTTTTCAACTGACCATAATAAGATAATATGATAAGTCCTGAAACGGCATTTCAAAACAGCATATTATGAGTTCATAAAGTCGAAATAAAACCTTTGATAGGAGTAAAAGGAGTGTGAGAAAGCGAGGTTTTAAGATCGTTTTAAACAAGCTGTGTAGGTTCTCATAAACCTGACTAAAATAGGAAACCTATTGGCATCTCTTGGTGCCATAATAAAACAAAATTGATTTCTAGTGGCTTTGATAAAACCTTAATAAAACTTAATAAAGCTGGATGGTTTTGGCAATGTTACTTAGGATACTCTAATTGTTATATTTGTATTCTCCGAACGTGGAGTAACGATTATGATGTAGAAGGAGATGTTTCTATCATCGCCATGAGGCACCAAGAGTAGACAGTCATGTTTGCTAGAATGAAAGATATGAAGAGAAAGTGTTGAAAGTTCCGTTAGCGTACGGTAGGTTGGAAATGGAATAGAAGTATTGAAAATTGAGCGAAAGGGCATGGGTAAAGTAGTACTCGAACCAAAGACGTTATCATTGCCAAACATCCCACTGCGGGGTAGGTTGAGGCACAGATACATCTGCCACCTCAAATGGCTTTTTTTGTAAGCCTACCGTTCTCGTTATTGCGTTTATATCATATTTTTTTGCTTTAGGGCGATTAGTTAGGCGCGGTCGCCTTTAGTGTTTGCACCTTTGGGTTATACTATTTTTGATGGAGCCTTGAGTGTAAAATTGAACGCATTTTCACTTGATGCACTCCATCAAAGTCTTTACAGTGTCATCCGGTACCAGTTTCTCAGTTTTTTTTTCCATTTTCTTAACATGTCCTTCTCGTCTTTGACTGTCTTCTTGCTCTTCCGAAGTTCCCGCTTCATCATTGCCCAGTAGTGCTGGGCACGGGGCGCAACTCCGGACAGTTTGGCGGATTCATGTCCTTTGGAACAAAATGGACAGAATGTGGCCTCATACCACTCCAGGACACTGTGAGAATAGAGGCATGAGTGCCAAATCTTGCCAAAATGGCGGAACTTCGTCGTGCTGCTGCAAGAACGGCAAAAGGCGCTTCTCAAAGGCACTCCAGATTTGTGGATCTTGCCATTTACTGTGCACTTTGTCACGAAAGGCTCACTCCTCAGTCCGCAAGAGCAGATGGCCAGACAAATGAGATATTTTGGAGGCGAACTTCGACATTTTCTTCTTCTTAAATTTGTCGTCCACATAGAACTTGCTCTTGCCGGTGAAAAACTCCAACCCTGGAATTTGCTTGAAATCGGCTTTTATATACGTTTCGTCGTCCATCACACAGCAGCCATATTTTGTCAGCATCTTCTCGTAGAGCTTCCGTGCTCGGGTTTTAGCCGTCGATTGTTGCCGCTCATTGCGGTTTGGGAAGTTCTGTACCTTGTAAGTATGTAGTCCAGCTCTATTCTTTGCATTCTGGACGTAGCTCTGCGACATGCCGATCTTTTTTAGCCAAATCACGGCTTGAGACGTTGGGATTTGCTTTAATCATCCGCTTCACCTTTCCCTCTCTCTCTCTCTCTCTCTCTCTCTCTCTCTCTCTCTTCGTCTTTTTGTTCTCCGGTCCCGGTTTTCTTCCTGCTCCTTTGCTGTGGTTCAACGTCAACCGCTCCTGGAACCGCTTCAACACTCTGGAGACGGTTGAATGGTGAATGTTCAACATTTTTCCCAACTGCCGGTGCGACAGGTCATGAAGTTCCAGGTGTTTGGAACGAATTTGTTCTCTCGACTCGCGTTGGTTCACCTCCATTTTCGTTGAATCAAAAAACACGACTTCGAGTTTGACAGCATGTAAACAATACACATCAATGAGAAAGTGTGCAAAATTTGGTTGATTTTTACCCAATGGTAAAAAAGTTATGCCCTGTTGAATGTGTCGCAATAATTTCGTGTTCGCCCTTTGTTTGGCTCTTTTTGGATTGTTAGTCGTAATGGTACACAACAAAATGTTTTTTTCATAATAGATTAGTTGAAAAACAGGCAATTTTTTCTCAAACACTATGGCAGTCAGACTTACCCATTTCTGTTTAGACGCGATGGAAAGGAATCAAGTTGATGCTTTTGGATATGTGTGAGTTTCTGATAGTTTTGTCCAGGTAGAGAAGAAGCAGTATTTCATACAATGTTGTTTTTTTTCCATTTTCATTAAATTTATTACATTTCAGATCATTTAGGAATACAATAAATATTTTGGGTTCATTATTAGAGAATTAGAAAATACCTTAACTGCAATTTGGTTATTTGAAATTGGAATGTAAGAATGATATTTTTGAGTTCCATGAGTTTATTTTGCTTTGTTAAAATTCGGATCGAATTCCTTGTCGGCCTCTTTGTATTCATCCGTGGAAACATAGCAAAATGTCATTTTTTGTTTCATGTTACCCTCTTTACGATTATTTGCCCAGTCATAAAGTTGTCTAGCATTCGTTACAGGATGTTCGTGTTGCTTAGCTAAACTTGATCTAGGTGCCATTCTCGTAAGAGTACCTCCAATCTCATCACAAGGACACTTGTCACGTGAAGTTTCCAAAAGATGCCATTCCATTTCAATATTATGCCTATCTTTAAATCCAGCAGAGGCTAGCAAATTTTTTTAAATTTTATCTTGCGACGCTGCTCCGTCTGACATAGAAATGAATCTTTTTAATTGTAATTTGTGATTTTAAATATTCCGCAATAATTTTGACAAGTGCAAGAACAACTGAAATGCTTCCTTGTCATGCTTTAAAGCATCAGAAATGATCATAAACTATATGTGTTTTAGTGTACCGTTTTCTTTGTAATATGCTACAAATGGATGTATTGTACATTGTGCATTATTCCAATGATAACTTTGCACTTCATCTTGAAGAACAAATGTGTATGTTTTTTAGAAAAATCGGAAATAACATATAACTTTTCCATCTTCTAGTGTTTCCATTTTGGTTTTTTAAAATTTACTTTGTTTATTTTTCTATATAGTCATGATATATTAATTTATCAATCTTTTTTTTCATTAAAAAGGAAGCAAAAAAGGAAGTCCTTAATTAAATATTAAACCTATGTTCAAATGACACTTCTTTAATTTCATTCTCTTCCAATTTTTCTAAAATTGCTGACTTCTGATACTGACGTATCGTAACAATTCATGCACACGTGAAGATCGCAAAAGTCTGTTCTAAATTGTGTGCATCGCACAACATTTGTTCCGTATAGATAGTGCGATCACATAAAATGCGATTTATTTTTAGCTTGATTTCGTGAATCGTACAAACACAAACGTTATGAGATCCTGATTTACTTAGAAGTTTACAATGTTTTGGCCGTAAGGCTGCAAATGAGCTAAAGCTTAGTTCAACATCTTTATGGGTTTCATTAAAATGCAAGTATGCCTCTTTGAGTGACATCGTCAAGAGACGTTTTTGTGTTACCTGGCGAACACCACTCGTCACTACAGAGACATAATCTCTTTGGCTTGGCATAACTCTGCTTATATCGTCTTCTTCGTAGAATTGAACAACTTTACGTACTAAATCTGCATTCATTCCATGGAACGGGGTTCACATAATATTCCATCTGCGGCTACTAAATCCTTTATCTGCAAGGAAAGAAATAATAAATTAGGTTTTTGATTATTTTTTCTAACATGAAATGAAATAATATTCAAAGATGTTCATAAACCTTACCTGTGTTGCAGTGTATCTGCTGACTTTGAATTCATCCACGATTCTTTGCACAGTCCAAGACTTTGGCAATATGGGCAAAATTTGAAATTGTTGACCGCGAGTACATTCAGGATGGGCAAATTTTTCCTTTAACTGGTTCATTATTACCTCGTAGTCCTTAGCCTTGGCGTTGAGATTTGTTTGGTCCTCATCTTCCAAAACGTCAAATATATGACGCTTAACTCCAACCATAATTTCTTTGGTTTTTTGCTGGGGGGTAGGAAGCACTTCTCATTTTCTTCGTTGAAATTAGCGATACATGAATTCCCATGATGCCATTGTTGAATGTCTCGATGTAATATGACAAACTAATTTTATTAAAGCCCGATTCAAAGTAAATTTGGACGCATTCAAGTGATCATAACTCAAGAATTAAACAACATACGCGGTTGATTAAAACGTCAAACAAAAGGGTATTTCAGCTTTCAAACGATATATTACATTTTACCGTTTCAAACGAACTGTCGCACTTTACTTGTGATCGATGCCATTATGATCTGCACAGCCGATGGTGACACTGTACCGGAGAACTAATTCCACTTTAAGGTGACCGTTTCAGCGAGACGAAATCATAAGTCTTTAAATTATTTGTTAAGGAAAATCTGGGAAAACCAAAATTTCACGCACGACAGTTTCTAGCTATTATCAATACCTTTCATTTTGTGTGAAATTTTTTTTGAAATATTTCGTAAATTTCGAGTCTTATCAAATTTGGTGATCGGACTTCAGGTTTTTCCTTCCTCCCCAGAATCATAGCAAAAATTATGTTAGCTCACGTGGCGAATTGCTTTCAAAGTCAGCGTGGTGTGCATCCAAACATTGAAAGAAAAAAGCAATTTTTGTTTGATCAACATTGAGAACCATGCTGGGAATCACAAAAGATCCGGAACGTCCGTAAAAGTGGCCAGTTCTAGGAATTAGTCCCATATGGATGAAATTTTCTTTTTGCAAACAACATTCAGTTTATGAAAGTATAATAGAATGAACTTCAATTCGTGGTCTGAAAATGTTCCTTCAAAGGTCATGTGGTGGCCACCCGGAAGATCCGGAACCTCCGTAAAAGTGGGCACAGTTTTGGAATTAGTCCCAAAAAACGTTTTATTTTTTGGAATCAACATTTAGTTTGTGAAAGTAGTATGAACTTCAATTTGTGGACTGAAGGAAGTCCCTTCAGAGGTCGCATGGTGGCCACCCGGAAGATTCGGAACATCCGTGAAAGTGGCCAGTTCTTAGAATTAGTCCCACAAAACGTTTTTTTTTCAATCAACATTTAGTTTGTGAAAGAAGTAGTATCAACTTCAATTCGTGAACTGAAGATGTCCTTCAGGATCAGGGTCCGTGGTGGCCACCCGGAAGACCGGGTAAACCTCCGTAAAAGTGGCCAGTTCTTGGAATTAGTCCCAAAAAACGCTTTTTTTTGCAATCAACATTTAGTTTGTGAAAGTAGAATGAACTTCAATTTGTGGTCTGAAGATGTCCCTTCAGAGGTCGTATGGTGGCCACCCGGAAGATTCGGAACATCCGTGAAAGTGGCCAGTTTTTGGAAATACAGCCATGACTCGATATAAATCAACTTTATTTTTTGACTTTTTTCGTCGATTTCTCGAAAACCGCAACCCGATCATGACAAATGATGAGATCACTGCATATATGAGACAATTTAGAAACTACTGGTATCATCGATATGTATGGTTGCGTTATACTGAGTAGAAAAAAACGATGACGAAAGCCAAAAATTTATGTTGCTTTTATATCGAGGTATGCATTTTTCTTGCAATCCACATTCATTTTGAAAAAGTGGAATGAATGATTTGAACTTTTCCATTCGGGTGGGATCCCCAAAGGCCAAGATGTTGCATAGTTGGAGATTGGATACTCGAGCATTTTATTCATTCCACAGCACCATAGCAAGGATAATTGCATTGAAAATCAACATGGTGTACATCAGCACATTGATAAACTATAAATTATTTTAGTTTGATCAAGAAGTCAGAACCATGCTGGAAGTAACTCCCAAAACGGACGATCTTATGTTTTTTTTAACCAACATTTAGTTTCAGAAAGTAGAATGCACTTCAATTTGCAATCTGAAGATGTCCCTTCACAGGTCATGTGGTGGCTATCTGGAAAGATCCGGAACATGTAATCACATATCAGTTTATGAAGGTGGAAAAACTCCCAATTTATTCTTATAATTTCTATTCAGAGCTCATATGGTGGCAATCCATAAGGCCACGATGTTAGCGGCCGAGAGAGTTAGTGATCAAGGCGGATTCAGCCATCTTGATAGCGGGCGGGATAATTAAATAGTCGCTCTCATCAAAATGAGGATCAGTATTCTCCAATTGACCCATATTCATAAGCTTTTGCGTAATTGGGTATGGGTGGGAATCTGCAAACACTACTGGATATTAAATTGGAAGTAAGGAGGTTTCAACATTTGGATTGTTGCGATACTTGATAAACTACGACATACTACTGGAATAAGTGTGAAGATGCTTTTTTAGATTCATTCGGTTCTGTTTGAATTCGTTGCATGTTGCATGCTCTCCAGACTCCTCGAACTTCGCGCAGTGATCGATAGCACAACGGAGGCCTCTTGCCAATCGAAAAAGGTTTTTCTTCAACAAATTTCGAGCTTCGCTACGTCCTCGACCCGTGGTTAGCTGGTATTGATAGAATTGAAATAGTCAAAAAATAAAGTTGATTTATATCGAGTCATAGCTGAACTTCCAAAAACTGGTTACTTTCAAGGATGTTCCGATCTTCCGGGTGGCCACCACATGAAGGGACATTTTCAGATCGCAAATTGAAGTTCATTCTACTTTCACAAACTAAATGTTGAATACAAAAAAAATCGTCTTTTTGGGACTAATTTCAAGAACTGGCCAATTTCACGGATGTTCCGGAATTTCCGGGTGGCCACCACATGACCTCTGAAGGGACATCTTCAGTCCACGAATTGAAGTTCATTCTACTTTCACAAACTAGATGTTGATTGCAAAAAAGTCGCCTTTTTGGGACTAATTCCAAGAACTGGCCACTTTCACGGAGGTTCCGAATCTTCCGGGTGGCCACCACATGACCTCTGAAGGGACATCTTCAGTTCACGAATTGAAGTTGATACTACTTTCACAAACTAAATGTGGATTGAAAAAAAAAACGTTTTGTGGGACTAATTCTAAGAACTGGACACTTTCACGGATGTTCCGAATCTTCCGGGTGGCCACCATGCGACCTCTGAAGGGACTTCTTCAGTCCACGAATTGAAGTTCATACTACTTTCACAAACTAAATGTTGATTGCAAAAAAATCGTCTTTATGGGACTAATTCCAAGAACTGGCCACTTTCACGGATGTTCCGAATCTTCCGGGTGGCCACCACATGAAGGGACATTTTCAGATCGCAAATTGAAGTTCATTCTACTTTCACAAACTAAATGTTGAATACAAAAAAAAATCGTCTTTTTGGGACTAATTCCAAGAACTGGCCACTTTCAAGGATGTTCCGAATCTTCCGGGTGGCCACCACATGACCTCTGAAGGGACATCTTCAGTTCACGAATTGAAGTTGATACTACTTTCACAAACTAAATGTTGATTGGAAAAAAAAACGTTTTGTGGGACTAATTTTAAGAACTGGCCACTTTCACGGATGTTCCGAATCTTCCGGGTGGCCACCATGCGACCTCTGAAGGGACATTTTCAGTCCACGAATTGAAGTTCATACTACTTTCACAAACTAAATGTTGATTGCAAAAAAAAAAAACGTTTTTTGGGACTAATTCCAAGAACTGGCCACTTTTACGGAGGTTCCGGATCTTCCGGGTGGCCACCACATGACCTTTGAAGGAACATTTTCAGACCACGAATTGAAGTTCATTCTATTATACTTTCATAAACTGAATGTTGGTTGCAAAAAGAAAATTTCATCCATATGGGACCAATTCCTAGAACTGGCCACTTTTACGGACGTTCCGGATCTTTTGGAGAGCCACATGATTCCCAGCATGGTTCTCAATGTTGATCAAACAAAAATTGCTTTTTTTCTTTTAATGTTTGGATGCACACCACGCTGACTTTGAAAGCAATTCACAAAGTGAGCTATCATAATTTTCGCTATGATTCTGGGGAGAGGAAGGGAAAACCTGAAGTCCGATCACCAAATTTGATAAGACTCCGAAATTTACGAAATATTTCAAAAAAAATTTCACACAAAATGAAAGGTATTGATAATAGCTAGAAACTGTCGTGCGTGAAATTTTGGTTTTCCCAGATTTTCCTTAACAAATAATTTAAAGACTTATGATTTCGTCTCGCTGAAACGGTCACCTTAAGGCCAGTATCGACCTAACAAGTAAAAAGATTACGGAATTTTGTTCAATATTACCAAGCGGAATTTTGACAGTTGATCTGCATGGAACGAAATGTCACCTTCACTGACGGAATAATCGAGCGGAATATTATTCCGAAAGTAAAAGTGACAGCTTACAAAGTGGAAACCTTACAAATTCCAATTTTATTTTTCGTTCTTTTCAGGTCGGTACTGCTGCAGGAATTTCTTTTCGATTCTTTACTTTTCCGTTTCAGTAAACAGAATTTAACGGCAAAGGGTACATGCACCTTTCTTTTTGGGGAAATGCTCCTTAAACTTTGGAAAAATGCTCCTTAGATGCGTTTGCCCGGTATAATGCAATCGGAGGTATTAACCTTCTGGTTAGCGCTTGCCTGGTGTTTTGACGGGTCTTAAGTTTCTTCAAGATTGTATAGCGCACAGGGACATTTCCAAAGTTTAAGGAGCATTTCCCCAAAAAGAAGGGTGCATTTACCCTGCTGCCGAATTTAACATGGGTTTGCGATAGAAAAAGAAATTTCTTTTGAACACGATACCGACCTTTAAACGCATTTGTTGTGCATTTCACTTCTTTTTCACTTCTTTACCGCATCCTTGAAGTTTTCGCTTGATAATCGCCCAATATTTTTCGATCGGTCTGAACTCAGGGCAACTCGGAGGATTACTCTCTTTGGCGACGAAATCAACATTTTTTGCAGCATACCATTCTAGTACCTCCTTAGAGTAGTGGCAGCTGGCTAGATCCGGCCAAAACATAACGTTGGTCTTGTGTTGCCGAATGAAAGGTAAAATCCGCTTTTTCAGATACTCTTCGATGTAAACCTTCGACGTCATTGTGTGAGATGTGATGAAAACCTTGGTTTTAAGGCCACAACTGCAGATTCCTTGCCCAATCATTAGTTTCTGAGCTAACTTATTAGCAAAAAAAAAATTATACCTGGAAAAAACATCCCCACGACCAGTTGCCAGGTAAAATTTTCGTCCGTGGATTTGTTTATAATTCATTTTGACATATGTTTCGTCATCCGTTAAAATACAGCCATCAAATTTCGTCAAAACTCGTTCGTATAGTAATTGTGCTCGCTTTTTGGCCACTAAATTTTGTTTCAGGTAGCGATTTGGATGTTTACTGGCACAAAAAGACTTAAAGGGTGTCCACGATGAAATTGCTCTAACTTTTTAACCGTTGGGTAGAATTTAATGAAAATTTGGGTGGATTTAGTTCATAGTGCATTATTTTCATCCTGCATGTTTTAAAGTGATCAAAACTCGCGGAAATGGAGTCGAAAGAACAGCTCGTGCGTGATAAAATCTTGCGCATTCATCACGAGAACAAGGATCTCTCGCATCGTTCCATCGCTAAAACGTTGGGAATCGCGAATTCCACGGTGTCGCGAGTGATTAAGCGGTTCGAGGAACGGTTGACCACCGATCGGAAGCCCAGAAGTGAAGGAAAAAGTATTCCGTACAACACCAAAAATCACAACCGCGTAGTTGGGGCCTTCAACCGAAATCCGAACGCCTCCGTTCGGGATGTGGCTAAGAAGCTGCACCTAAGCCGAAGTTTTGTCCAGAAGGCCAAAACTAAGGCTGGGCTTCGAACGTTCAAGGTACAAAAGGCCCCTAATCGCGACGAGAAGCAGAACAAGTCCACCAAAACCCGTGCCAGGAAGTTGTACTTCAACATGCTGACGAAAGTTGAATGCTGCATCATGGACGACGAAACATATGTGAAGGCCGACTTCAAACAGATCCCCGGCAACCTGTTTTTCACGGCCAAGGATAAGTTCAGCGTTCCGGAGCATGTCCGCACTCAGAAGATGTCCAAATTTGCGAAGAAATTCCTGGTTTGGCAAGCCATCTGCACGTGCGGGAAGCGGAGTGCACCTTTCGTGACCCAGGACAGGTGTACATAAAAGAGTGCCTCCAGAAGCGGCTGCTTCCTCTCCTGAAGGCCCACAACGTCCCAACAATCTTCTGGCCGGATTTGGCCTCATGCCACTACTCCAAGGACGTGCTGAAATGGTATGCGGACAACAAGGTCAATTTCGTGCCAAAAATGTTCAACCCTCCCAACACTCCGGAGCTCCGCCCCATCGAGAAGTACTGGGCGATTATGAAGCAGCACCTTCTTAAACGACCTAAGGTAGTGAAGACAGTCGAGGAACTGAAGAAAGTATGGGTTTACATGCAAAAAACGGTTGATTCACAGGTTGTGCAGAATCTTATGGCCGGGGTTAAGGCCAAGGAGCGGGCATTTGCGTATGGACTGTAAATAAAATACGAGTAAAATGGTAAAATGAAGTTTAATAGTTATTTCTCAATCCCTGAAAATTTGATGGCAATCGGATGAAAACTCGAATTTTGCGAATCAATTTTGTGTGTGGCAATTTCATCGTGGACACCCTTTATATTCTTCTCTTGAAAGGATGTTACGCACGGTGCAAAAGTTGGCATCGTATTTCTTTGCCAAATCACGTATGGAGACACCTGAGTTGCCTTTCACGTACCTCAACACCTTCTTTTCCTCAGCTCTTTGTCCCTAGTGCCACTTTTATGATAGATGCGCTGTGCTCTATCCGCACACGTTTGATCACAAGACACGGCGTTGACTTTGGGAATTTTAACGAAGGATTCTCTAGGTGTTTGTGCACAATTAATTTTCTTTACTCAAGTTCCATGATTTTTAATTTCGAGATGCTTCGATCAATCGAGAAAAACTTTTCACCAATTTCTTTATCAATAAAACATCAACAAATGCCTGTCAAATGTTTTTGTTCCAACTACCAGGGACGCGGTGGTGTATTAAACCGTGCGTCCAGATTTTCTTTGAATCGAGTCTTAGTAATTCAATGGGGTTCAAGTGATTGCGCTACGCAAACTTTATCGGGCAATGCTTTATAGATCGATAATGTCTGATAGAAGACATAAAAAAATCGTTATCCTGTAGATGTGCGAATCAATTTTAATCCATTTGATAGAGCGTGTCTTTCGAAGATTTAAAAATATTTTTCTGTTTTATACTACGGTTACAAGCAGGGTGTTTTCTGCTGGACATGAAAGTCGTCTCCATAGAACACTGTTCTTAGCTGCATTTCGTCAGCTTTGAAACCTGCAGAGGGTTGCTTTCCGGCTCATCAATCACGTTGCCCGCCTCTTATTTTTGTATCGTTGGGCTCCTTCTCGATAATCCATTTTCACCTGACTGTTGTCCAACATCCTTACGACGTGCTCAGCCTATAGTAATCTACCGATTTTTGCGGTCGTCTTGTTCCATCCTTCATCTGCACTCCACCGTTGATCGCACGCAGCACTGTCCGCTCAGAGACTTCTAGGGCGCATTGGTCCTCATCGTCAGCATAGTCCATGGTTCGTGACCGTGGAGGAATACCGGTCGAAAAATGTCTTCATTGATTGTAGTGTCCTTCAGAGTCCAAAGTAGACATGATTTACTAGCCATATTGCGTCTTGGTATCTCTCAACACGAATTCGTCTACCACCACAATTTCATCACCGTCGATCTGAACTCGGGATGGGAGGCTAACATTGTGAACAATTTCCGTCCATGTAAAGTCTACATTAAAAGCAATAAAATCGTTTTTTTCGCTATTTTATGCGATTTTCTTATGCCTTAGCCACTAAAGTACCCTATTGTTTTTAGGTAAACTTTGACAGCGATATCAGTAGTTTTGCGGAAGTCATGTCGAAACCAGTAAAAAAACTCTGTTCGATGGTATGTTCTTACTATTGCCTGCATCCCGAAGCGAAGAAATCCGTCATACTCGAGCACTTCATATCGATGGAATACAGCAGATTTGGCATCTTCAAGATAATCGCCTTGCTGGACGAAGGAAAGAGCATCGAGAGGCTACCTGGTTTTGGGCGTTCGACTGGCGAGTCTAGCAGAAACAAAAGCGATAAACCCAGGGCAAGATGCCAAATTCTTTCGTGACTTGGGCCAATATGTCAGAGAATCCTGTCAAACCGTCATAAAGTACCTCCACTATATGGACAACGTCATGCGGAAGCGCAGGTTCAAGAATGCCGCTCGGAGAAGCAGGCCACTATCCAGAAGCAGTAACGACTGGCAACGGCCACTAAGGGCCACTAAGTTTCAAAACTGTGTTCTAAATTCATCCGCTGGTCGAATTCTCGTAGGTAAAGTGAGAGCCAAAACAAAAATCGTTTTTGTACGGGCTGGAAATACGTTTTTCGTCCGGCTATCGTTAACGCCGGATCGGGGTACCATTTGTGGCATCGTTGTCTACGTTCGTGAGACCATCAGGCTCGTGCGCACTGCGAAGGCCCGCTTTTCATAGGTAGCTAAACGGAGGAGTAGTGAAGTCGCTAGTTTTCGAAGCGAAATATTTTTCCGACGGTCGCCAATTATCCGTCGACGAGGTCCTTTTCGTTACAACCCGGGGACCACATCTTGCAAGAGCTCGAACCGTGTGCCGTACGTCGCCAAAAGCGAATCGCGGTTCGGATTCCATCCGATAGGAGTGGGGGTTTCTTTGCGTCACGGGTTGCGGTCATAGCGGAAGCATAGTACGCGAAGCCGTGCGGTGGCAAGTTGGCCTTTCTCCTTAAGAAGCGAATCACCCGGGACCGTAAGACGCATAGTCGTCGCATTAGCTCTTGTGCTCCAAATCGGAAGTCTTCCGTCCAGCCGCCGCTCCCTCCGCAACTCTAGTTCGGCCATATCGCGCACGGGTCACCTTCCTTCGCTGCTCGCCATCTTGCAGCACGTAAGCGACGCTGTCGTTTCGTCGCCATCGCCACAGACGTCGTGAACATCGTCTGGAAGGTCGTCCGTCACCGCCATCTTCGACTCGTCGATCAGCAGTCATCGAGTCTCCAGTTCGTCGAGAAAAACCTGCGCAGGTAAGTGAGCATGTTTCTTTCATGGCCATTATTTTGCTCTTTTTTCCCGTACATTTGAAGAAATCCAACACGAATGAATGTAAAATATAGTTCTGTAAAGAGAAGTTTGCAGATTAGGTTTTTGTACGTTTGAATGCTACTCCCTGAATAAACCACACTTACTACGTTACGTTCCGTTTTCATTCCGTTTCCGCTCAGTTGAGTAAGCATTCCTTCTCTTCTTGTCATCCGTTTCGTTCGTTCTGTGGGTGAGTCAGAAAGTGCCTACAGCGGTTCAAGTTTAAAGACTCGGCGCAAAGTTTAAAGACTCGGCGTATCCCCTTGAGATTAGTCTTCTTTGCCGTTAGTAAACCAACGACCGTTCGAGAGGTCCTCTGAGAGAAAGTCTCATTTTCCGGGCAAAGTTTTAACACGACCAGTGGTCTCTCTTCACCGAGAGTGGCGCTTAAGCCACTGAGTTTAATTAAATCCTCAAAGACATTTCACGAACGGTTAGGAATCAAAATTCCTTACAATCACTATCTTTTTTCCTGCTACGTGCTTTCCATGCTTCCTCAGTACGCTGCTTCACAACCGGTTCCACCATCCTCTCGGCCTAAGGTGCAAGTTGAAGAGGCTACCTTGCCCTGAAGTGCCTCGCAACGTTCTACTTTTTTTTATTCGAGGTGGAGCTAGCAGCACGAACAAACCAGCGAGCATAGATGCTTGACTGTTTCCGCCATGGCTGCTGCAAACCAACTGATATCGCAGTCATTTTTTTTTTTCTATATACAACATAGCTGCTACGATTGGCAATGCATAGGTGAATTGACCACCAGGTGGCAGAGTAATCACATTAAAAAGCGCTAAAATCAGTCCATTTTTTAATGAACGTACGTTATCTCACAGTGAGACTCTCGATTTGACAGCATTATCCAAGAACAGATTGACTCAGTTAGCATCTCTTTCAAATTTGACCCTTCCAATTTTTGGATCGTCACTGCTTGCAAAACCCCGTCCCAACATTAATGTGGGGCTTATTTTATGCGCGTAGCCTTAGAGAACCACCGGCACCGGTGGGGTAGTGGTACGCGTGACTGCTACTTGGCACCCCAGTGTACGTTGTCAAATGTTGTCCGAAGAAGCTTCAATCGCTGGTTGATCTTGACTTCGACGTCACCCGCAGTCTATATGAAAAAAAATAGAAGAAAGTTACCATACAGTACCATACCATAGCAAAAGAAAATCTAGAAATATCGTCACTTTCGACCAGGATTTCAACAGTGTTTTTTTCATTAAGGCCTAAGTTACATTTACTCCTGCCAATCGACTCCGGTTTTGAACTGCAACCATTATATTTTTTCTAAGTGATATGTCTGTTTCGTCTGTGATTTGGCCATTAACTGCACCGCAATATTTGAAAAGAATTACGTCTGTTTGTCTGTGATGAAATTTTAACTTACCGGGTTTTCAGTTGGGAATGCCGCAGCGATTGTTTTGCGCATGATAGCATAGAACTTTTTGTTCAGCTTCATGCCCTCTACCGCTGCATCTATGATTACCATTTTTGAAAGTTCATTCCGCACTGAATTTGTCATTGTTCCATGATCTTGAAAATGTTTCAAGATTGCTCTCCCATCAGACCGGCTATTCAAATACTGAAGGAAATAAAAGATATTTTTTTGTTTATGCAACACCATAGTAAGAGATAAGCGAAAGCGGCCATCTTGAGCCAATCGAACAGGGAGAACTGTCAATATCTGAGCCAAACGAGCAATGTTTACTTTTTTCTACATGCATTTTGTTCGGGTTGCAAGTGCTGGCAGCTTATGTATTCATAATAAATAACGTTGCCAAACCGTTGGATTAAGTTTCCGCGTATCTCTTACTATGAGGATCCCTAAAATAACAATAGTTACAAACACATATACCTTTTTGGGATTTTTTGTTGACAGCTCCTCTGGATGGACTGATTCGCCATCATCAGAGTCGGCTGATTCATCAAACAGTGTTTTCGTAAAGCTCCCTGTCTGTTACTTTTAAAATAATGCACATCCCTCGGCACATTCCTATAGTTCTCTTTATGCGCACGAGAGTTGACTCTCCGAATGTGAGGAAAACAATAACGAACCAAAGCCTGTGTTCCAATTCACAAATTTTTACTTAGATTTGACCGAATTGTAGGGAAAATGTTCGATATTCAAATAAAATCAAACAACTTCAAGAAAGTTCCACTCACCTCCAGAAAAAGTCTGCGAGCTTCAATGAAAAAAGTGCATTAAATTATCAAGTAAATTCTCTTGAAAATCCTAGCTTTCTTGCCTTTTGTTTACATCCTTCATCACCACTCACCTCTTGGCGCAATTTTTTCTAGAGCAAAAATAAAAACTCGCTCGTGACTCATTCAATGTCTGCAACTTGTCGATGAGTCTTTAAATAGTTTTCCAGTATAATACAGCTCAAGAATATTCACGTTTGCATTCATTCTTATTGAAATCTACTAGCATTTGATACCATGTGTTTAATTGGGGAACTGACAATATACCCAACAAACAATTTGGGTTGTTAAAAAGCTGAATAAGCTAATTTTACGCTTAAGAAGCTAACATTCAATTCAATAAGCTGTTATACAGCATGCAATGTTAGTAGGGTAGAGTTTGCTGACGTCTAATCACCTTTCTCATTCAAGCACAAGAGAAAGATTGGATTTGTGTGCTTGAAAGAGAACGGTGATTAAACGTCCAGCAAGCTCTATCCGGCATGCTTCAGTACCTTCGCTTTGTCTTGTTTACGATCAAGCTATAAAACTGTTTAGAGTTATCCGTATTGTGAAAAAAACCGTGACAGTCATTTAGCAGCACATCAAATAACGGTTTACCATAACATTTTTTGATATTTCAGGTAAGAAGAATTGAAATATCTAATTGATTATAGACAATCGTTGCCTTTAACTTCTGTACAACACAACACCAAATAAAAAATCGCGGCCAGCAGCATCACCGCAACGCGACCGGTTCCGCGCTTACATCTGGTGAAGTGCAAGAAAATTAACTGCTTAAAAGCAAGAAGACATTTAAAACAGACATTTGACCATCATACTTTAGTCTACCAACCTCTGTACAAGTCATGGGAACGATTGCCCAATGTCAACCCGCGGCCCAATGTCATCCCGCACGGTGGTTATTTAATTTTTTTCTGACATTTGTACTGCTTTTTATTATTAGAACAGTTGAACATCATCAAATCATCAAATCAAAATTCTTACCAAGTTCGCAAGTAGTTCGCGGAATATAATACTGTCGCGAGCTACACGACAGAACAGCTTAAATTGGTGTCGTGCAGATCGCTGAACTCCCTTGCCGATTCAATTCCATGGTCGCTTACGATCATGGTAGCTTAATTTTACAACCCAGCCTTTGAGAGCATGACCTATCTCGGAGCCTCATGGTCCAGAACTGGGTTGTAAGACCGCTGTTCGGCTGTAATCGGCACCGCGAACATTGGCAGCACCGGGCCATCCAATGTAATGTACTGTACATTCTCCGGGTCCATTTTCCTAGAAATAAAACTTTAAATTCTAACCTAAATTAATGTTTGTTTGGTTCCGGATTAAAACCAAAAAACCAAGCTATTTAAAAAAAAAACAAAAACTATTTGACACAAATAGCTTATAGCTTGATGTGGTTTTCTAATAAAAACGTTTTAATTTCGCCGGAATCAAATAAAAAACAAGATGAAAAATAAAACTAAAGCAAGGTTTGCTGCTGGTTCTTTTACTGCTGCTGCTGCTGCTGCTGTTGTGTACTGTTGCTGATGTTGCTGCTGTTGCTGCTGCGACAACGCGGTTAGCTGAGCTGTCGATGTTTGTACACTATAATTAAGCACAAATTAGTTTTTTTTTAAACATTTTTCAGTTTTTTTAAATCTTACCTGAAAATCACCGCCGACCGGCACGCTTCGGTTGAATTGATGAAAATTTTTGACAGGTTGACAGCTTTGCGTTACGCTTATAGAGCGACCATGAATCGAGTTCATAGATGCGTTTGTTTCGGTTCATGATTTTTTGGAATGAAGCATGAATGAGGGTTATGATTCCATGACTCAGCGGTATGATATTTCATTCCGAGTTGGATTCATAAAAACGGGAATTGATTTATAATAACGCTTTTGGCGATTATGACTCATGTTCATGCGAGCAGTTGTTATTATTCATGATAATTGTGGTTTCCGTCATGATATCACGAAGCTTAGTCATAATGTCATGAAGTGACACATATTATGATTTCATGAATTTTTATTCGTGAATCCGGCAACGGATTTTTTTTCCGTGTGGGTCTGGGTTTATTCCCAGCCGAGGTCGTTGAAATTTTTCGGAGGCTTCCTTCGGAAAGGAAATAAAGCCGTTGGTCTTGGCTCATGTGTTGATGAGTGCGATATGTAGGGTGTAGATGCCTCCCTCCGGTGGTGAATCAGCCTAAGACTGAAAGTCACCTTCATTAAGAAAGCAGAAGAAGAAGAAGCATTAGAGGATCAAACAAATCAGTAATATTGTTTCCCCCTCTTAACTAACGAAAGCAATAACGTATCTCTAACATATATCTTAGGGCCCTACTTCAGAAGTAGATCAATTCTCGTAAATGTCCAAACGGCTTGATTTTTTGTTTGTCATTAGTGCATGTGCAGCACTATATAATTCAAGACGTTCAATTGGAATACGGTTTAATAGTTGCGAAAAACTGACGCAAATTAGTCCGCTGGTAAAGAAGTGCTCCACCCTATCGTCTTTGTATTCATGATCAAACATAAAACATGTTAAAGCAGTATTATCAGCGGCTGGATAGTCATGAAGAAAATGAATATATTTTGAATATATATTGGCTCAGGAAGTACTAGCACATCGGTCCCAAGCTCGGTCCCAAGCTTAATGATTCGCCCCTAAGATAGTAACTCACACCAATACACCCTCAAATATTCTGTCAAAATAACATAGCGAATCAAAACAAAAACAAAGATACTTGTACCAAAAGGTACTGAAAAGCGCAAGAGTGCATGGCAAGGTGCAGACTGCAAGGTATACTTCGGACCTAGGGGTTCTACAACAGTGAACCAATTTCAAATCGCTAGTTGCACATTGATCGTTGGTATTATGGCAAAAGAAAAGAAAATGTTACCAACAACCCTATATTTTCAAGAGGTTGCAACAATTTTCTGGTTCTGCAAATGGTAGTCAACGACTCCTTTAACAACATGCAAACCAACGTACATGGTATTATCTAACAGCATTACAGGAAGTCTCGTGGTGAAGAGTATTGATGCGACAGTTCCAGGAGATAAGTTCCATCAAGATTGTTTGCAACAAACCAAGCACAATCACTGCTGCTAAAGATGGCGGTTGTAATTCCACAACAAGGCATATCGATGTTATGGCTGGCCCACAATTGATACGTTGCGGATGCGTTTGCGTGAATTTGACAGTTTTCCCCTATTTTTTTTACGTCAACGGAACGCACATATCTATTGTGGGCAAGCCTATAGGCACCGCATTCTTCGAGATGCCCCACACAGAAAAACATCTGAATTTTATTTGTGATGTTAAATATTCATATATTTCTGTATTTAAATGCAAATACTAATGTATTTCCAGGACTTTCCATTTAGTAGGGTATCACTTGAATATTTTTACTGTGCGTTTGTTCTGAAAACTTTCAAATGGTGTTAGGACACAAGCTTAATACATATCACCAATTACAAAGGACTTCGTGGGACGGTATCAAGCGGAACTCATGGGTGGCCGCGCTACCACGGACCAGATTTTCGGGATCCAGCAAGTACTACAGAAATTTCCTGAATATAACGTGCCTACGCATCATCTTTTCATAGATCGGCAGTCCTCTACGGCCACAAAATATGGACAATGGTTCACACCGCTAAAATCGGTCGACTACGGTGGGCTGGGCATTTTGTCAAAATGTCGGACCAACCACAGCCCAGTTAAAATGATTCTCGATAACGAACCGACGGGCCTAAGAAGAGAGAGAATGGCAACGAGCAAGGGGATTCGATTAAGTAGAAAGCGACCAGTACACTACGAGGCTGGCGTAAGGTAGTCATGGACTGCATAGAATGGAGACAACTTCTGAAGCAGATGCCACCCCCGGTCTTAGCCAAAAGGATGGAACGGTCAAAAGTTGGTCGATTCAAATATGGTCATTTTTATAATCGTCCATTTTAAAAACTTGAACGCCCCTCATTTTGTAGGTGTATGCGTACGGAATGTTTACTTTATTCTGTTTTTGGCATTTTCTATTCAGTCGAAGCAAGAAGGGCACCGTATCAAAATTCCACGCGCATAAGCAAAACCCAAATTATTCCCACGCCGACTTGGAAAAATCACTTAATATTGCCAAATCAACCATGTCGAATGTTATAAAAGTGTTCGGAGAACGTCTGACGACTGCCAAAAAGGCGCAGCGATCGGAAGAATAGTGGCCAGCATTTTCAAACGCAATCCCAACCTTTCCATCAGAAATATCGGAAACAAATTGGGAAAGTCCCACACAACAGTGCAAAGAGCAAAGAAACGAGCCGGACTGTCAACATAAAAGGTTACACTGACATTAAATCGAGATGATAAGCAAAAGAAAACAACCAAAGGAAGAGCGCGTATGTTGTACACGAGTTTGTTGACCAAGTTTGATTGCATCGTGATGGACGACGAAACATACGTCAAGGTTGATTTCAAGCAGCTGTCAGGTCAAGAGTTTTATCCGGCTACCGGGAAAGGAAAGGTTCAAGATAAGTTTAAGCAGAAGGCGTTTGGCAGGCGATATGCACCTGTGGGCTAAAAAGCGAAAGTTTCGTGACAACTGGCACTGTCAACCAAGATAGTTATAGAAAGGAATGCTTGCAAAAACGCTTATTGCCTTTCTTGAAGAAACATAGTTGTTACGTGCTGTTTTGGCCAGAGCTCGCTTCTTGCCACTAAGGAAAAAATGCTCAGAAATGGTCTACCGCCAACAGTGTGCAAATCGTACCCAATTGAAAAATATTGGGCAATCGTAAGGAAAAACCTCATGAGAACTCAAAAAACAGTTCAAGGCAAATTGGCGTTCAGCATCCAATAAGGTGGATATACCAGCGGTACAAAACTTGATGTGAAATTCAAAACCCGACAGTGCGCATTTGGAAAATCGGAAGCCTAATCAAATGATTTTACTGTGTTTTGTAGACGCTGAACATAAAAAAAAATGATCACTTATAGGATAAACTAATCAGTGTGTACTTAATCTTGTTTGACCAATTTTTGACCGTGCCACCCTTTAATTGGTAAGGCAAGTAAGCTTAATACACAAAAGTTGCGTCTCTTAAAGCTGCTTCAACAGACATTCGACAGTGATTTTATTGATAAATTTCATCGGAAAAGGCATTGAGAAAATGAACATTTAACATTTAGAACTCATTATTCACGATCAAATTTATTAAAAGAAATGTATCGGGGGTCATTTGACAAAATTGAAAATTATAAAATATTTCAAGTCAAACAATACAACGTTCTTTCTAATGTTTCAGCCTTGGTGATACTATAGTGAGTTGATGTTTTAAGTCATATTGTTTACAACCTTAATTTTAGATGACTTTGACTTGAGGTTCACTGTAATATAGTTTTGACAAACAAAATCGTTCTGAAGCGGATTTATTTTGAGGTTGGAGTAGGATCCTCGATGTCCGATTCAGAGCATTTTAAAACCAGACAAACATATTTGAGGCCATATGTATTAGAGCTCGTTACTAGAAAGTAAATAGTATTTTCGGGTGAAAAACCATCCGAGGGGCATCATCTGGTTATTTTTTTTTTTTTCAAATGTTGATGGGATATGTCAATCAAAAACATACCATTTCTGACCAGAAATATGACCGACCAAAGTCCAAATATCTAATATCGTTCACAACAACCCATGTTGTATTCCTCAAACACCATCTCCTTATTTTTCCCTAACGCCAGTTGAAAAATCTCATATGAACAACCTTACCCTGAGAGCCTCACACGCTTAGTAGGAATTCAATCAATTTTTACATTTATCTTAACCTTCGTTCCTCAACCTTAAGGGAGAAACAAACCAGCAAAACCAAAAACTAAACATTTGCTTCCATTAAACCTATCTCAGGTGCCTCTCAGGTTGTTAGATAGGGGCAAACTTGTATGACTCCTTCACACACACAAAAACACGTACCCGTCCGCTGTGACCGTACGGAAAAGGGCATCAACTTGGTCTCGATCTCAATTCTTCGAAAGGCAAACCATTATTTACAAAAGATAATTACAGATAAAGTTCCATCTCCTGCAAAACCAAACCTCATGCTATCAACCGTAGGTACTCTGGTATGGCTCCAGCTTCGTTAGACTGACCGTCAATCTGATGGGAAAGCCAAATTCCAACTCCTTCTTTTGCGAATGTGCCTCCTCCGTGGCGAGCCCCAGTAGAGAAACCGACGAGGCAACAATTTTGCCACCGGATGGCATTTTTCCCAAACGCTTAAGTGACGAAAGTGATAGGATCTCAATTTACCTACACTAATCGAGGGATCAGACACTTTGACACGTAAGCGATATTTGTAATTTAGTTTGTAATGTCATTTCTGATGGAAACACCTTCATACATCGTATTTGCTAATTTGACGGCAGGGGGAGGGGTTCGATTTTACAAAGTTGAAGCCCATTTAAATTAGAGCAGAGAAGTTGGGTTAACCTGCCGTGTTGGTTCGTACGACGAGTTGGCTGACAGGCTGGATGGAAGGTAAAAGCCATGCCTCAACCGGAGGATTCCGGGCAATTTAAGTTTTCCCATAGGGAAAACTATCGCTTCAGTCCTCTGGAAATGTTTTCTTCTGTAATTGTTTTTCTTCGCATATTCTGTCTTTCTACTTCTCCGGTTGCTCTTTTCTACGTCGATGCCTTTGTGGCGGAGATAGTTATGGTGTTCAATTTTCTCTTTGGATGTAACAACGATCTGGGCAAGTTGTACGGGAAGAGAGTATGCTGATGAGGATATGCCCAGAAGAAGGCCAGCATATTGGAAACATAGCACGCAAAATTGTGAATGTGAAACCTGTTTGGTTGGAATGTTTGACTTATTTTGATGAAGGATTACAACTTTGTTCACTATGCTAAGGTGCAATTAGAAAAACAAAAAATCTTTCACGAGTTGTATAGTTGTCCAATTTTGTCGCTGCTTCCAATTCCAATTCCAATTTTGTCGCTTATGACTGCTGTGTAACTCAATTAAGTTACAATAAAGTTACTGAAACATGTTTTTAATCAGTTTTTTGTGCTAGGGGAAATAGGCATGACTGTTTTTCAAATGACAAATCCTTATTTGATGTTTTCTATTTTAGCATTTTAAAACCATTCTGGCTCCAGTAAATGCATTAAACGGCAAATTGGCATTAAGGGAAGTTGTTAGCTTCAATGTGGCTTTAAAACGGTAAAAACATGACCAAATAGTTTTATAGTGGTCATTGCGAAGATAAATTGGCTTATTGGTCAATTTTTATTTCAATAATTGAAATTTGGAAATATGAGTGCACCAAATGTTAAATGTAATGCAAATGAACTGTAGATTCAAGACCATTTTCGGCATTCCTGAAAATAAAATTATTGACTTTCATAAATTTTCAGGAAATTCGTGATTAATTTATTTAATATATTTGTCCTAATTCTGTTTTTGTTGTTGTTAACTCGCTGAATTTCCGAGGCGCATTAGTTTTTGGCTCTTATCGTGCCAATATTCACCTTAAAACTAAATGCGCATATGATCTGGAGCATGATACGCTGTAAGAAACTCAATTTATTGTGGAAATTGTGCCATCAAACACATTTTTGCAACACTAGAACTTTTACATATTATTTACTGCTAAATGAATCAGAAGAGCAGAAAATCGAACAAAGCAGAACAACAAAAACCAACCACGATATCACAGTGAAGTTTGACAGCTGTGGTCATTTGGCCACATGCTGGTTTTCATGGCAGCCAATAGGTTTTATGGCGGCTCTCAAGTGGTCATAACATCTTTCACTAGAACATTTTCAGAATCTATATGATCTTATGAAGGTTTTATTAAGTTGTTTTCACAGCCGTCTATTGAGTGGGCCACTTTGTACGGCCTTATATAAACATAGAGGAGAAGTTGGAAGACGAAACGTGTTCGGTTCGGGTTGGGGTTGGTGTGTTTTTTTTTTCGGGAGATGTTTGGTCGGGTGTGTTGCGCTGTTTTTTTTTAAGTTGGGATTTGGTTTTTTTGGGAAAGGGTTGTGTGGTTTTTTTTTTTTTTTTCTTTTTTCTCTTTTTCCCATTTTTTTTTATTAATAGTTGTTATATTTGTTTTTGTTTTTTTTTCTTTTGCCGTGGGCATGCGCGTGGTGGGGCGGGGGGGGGGGTTGTGACTTCGCGCGGAGTTCTTGCGTTAGCAGAGGGAGGAGGGTGGGAGGGTGAGGGTGGCGGGGGGGGCGGAGGGGGGGGTTGGTGGGTGGTGGCGCGTTGGGTGGGGGGGGGGGAAGCCCAAGTAACAAATTCAATTTTAAGGTACACTTGAAGAAGTTCTCAAGAATCATTTGATAAAACCACGCATAAAACTAGATATTCTACATAACATCGATAAAACAGCCATAAAACCCTCATAAGTTCAAAAAGGCCCATACTACAGGAGGTTCTCAAGACTATTTCCCAAGATTCGCTTAAAACTTGATAGTTTTATCGGTACATACTTGTAATGACATGCAGGACATGCTTAAAACTATGATAAAACTACCACAAGTTTTGATAGTTTTATGATTTTCCTCTTTAAGAACACTTCCAGTCCGTCACAAATATGTTTCGAAGATTCCATTTTTGGATTCGTTCTGCTGAATGGGGAGAAAGAGAAAAAAAAACATCGATAGACATATGATGTTTCTTTTCCAAAGTGGATACGTATGTAAATTAATTGTAAAATTGACCATAAATGCATGAGTTTTTTGCCTGCAATTGATCAATTTTTCATGCGACGTTCAGTTTATTGGTGTATTATAACATAAAAGTTCGAACATTTTAATGCGCCACGGAATCATTGCTAGACCATTGATTTATTTGAAAAATAAAAAATACATGAAAATTCAACAATTAGGTGACAAGGCCTATAAATTGTTCAATCTTGAATAAATTGTGCCTACAATCTATTTTATGTTTCAAAAGGTATTTTAAACAGCAGAAATTGTTCGTAGCATTGGAAAAACGAGATTTTTTTTTGCATACATTTGTAAATGGCTACCATTCCGAGGGAATCCAGAATAGGCGCGCTCGCCATTTTTTCAATGGTTTTATCTAAAACTACCATAAAACGCATATAAAACTAATATTTCTTGCACAAGACTAACAAGATTTTTTTAGGAGCGCGATAAGTTCATCTTTACTTGTTCTATTCTTGAAAAAGAGGAGTAACGCTTGAATAAAACTTGTTTGAATTGCTCAAGGTAAACAAGTCTTTCGTAAGATAGCCATAAAATCAGTGTGGAGAAGGCACATCATAAACAAAGAAAATGTGAACGTTCGAATCAAAAGTGCCTATTGTTGTTGTTCATTGTTGTTCATAATTACAGCTTATAGTTTATTGTTTTAATCACCAGCGTAAGTCGATTAAAACATAGAAAAAACTCTAACTTGAATATGCTAACAATGGATTTGGGAAGAAGAACAGATCATAATATTGCGTCGATGGCTGAAACATCAGTTGAGCGAAAGATGATTTTTCTCTTGATCTGTACGCTGAACCTAGCGTTGGAAAAAGTGCACTGTGTAGTGCATCACTGAGCGATTCCAGCGCATTACTTCCGACTTTGGATTAAACGTGCGGATCATGGGAAAAATCGATTTTCGCTCAGATGATATACTAATTTTTACTTGCAACGAGTATAAATATTGTGATTTTATTGCGAACTGAAATGCACGACTCGGGAGAATTCAACATTAACATAACATTTTACAATCGTAGTGCACATTAAACCTTACGTCAAAAGTACTGCGCTGTATTTCCACGGTGGTGCGCCATATAACGCACTACCTGAGATGTTAGGTTTTACTTGCACAACTGGCATAAATTCAAATATCATGAGTTATGCATTTCGGTTTTCAACTAGCGACACATTGCACCATTTTATTTTATTCGTTTTACGCATAACGCATAGACCCAAACTGAAACTTTCGCCTTTTTCGCAACATCCCTGATCGAAATGTTGGGATAACGCTTAAATTGGTTCAATACCATCCTGGCCTTCTCCGGATTTGATGTGCCACGTTTTTTGCCACTACCATTTTTCCGCTTGGTTGTCTTACGGTCCTTGAACATTTTGATCACATGAGATACGGTTGAATGTGCGAATCCGAGCTGTTTTCCGATCCATCGATGAGAAACGTTTGGGTTTTCGAAGTGAGTGCCCAAAATTTGTTGGCGCACTATTTCTTCATTCGAAGCCATCACTGAAATCACTCGACCGATTTTCCCAAATCTATTTACAAATTTGACAAAACAAAATAAAATCATTCAGTTAAAATTTCAATAATTTTTACCCACACGCTAAAAAGTTACGAACAATTGCGTGTGTCCAAATGTCATCGAATACAGTCTTTATAGTGTCGTCGTATTAAGTGGAGTGTATCTAAGTAGTATAAAACAAAAACGGAGTATTATTGAATGTTATTAAAATTGTTGTTCAAATTCGAGAAAAACCATCATTTTGCATAATTTTCTTTTCGTGGTTATTGCAGCGGCATTTAGTTAGTTTTGTTCGTTTGTTTCTTTTAATTACATTTATGGTACAACTAGATAACAAGAAATCAAAGAGCTGCTAATAATTTACAAAAATCATTGCGCAATTCACACAATGTGCACTCACCAGCAGAGCACTTTTCCGAAATCAAATTTAGAATGAGAAGTAATGAACATCGACATTAATAGTAGCTTTCTTCTGGGTTCATGCGAGTGTTCTCGACTTGTTGTGGTATGTATTTGATTGATGAATTTCCTAGCAATGAACCTATTCAACTTAGTATTGTTTTAAAACCGAGTGCTAACCGAGTGCTCATATATGTATTGTATCCGGTGATCCGTTTTGTTACAAACATTCTTCTATTTATGAACACGCGCCGAACCATCGCACATAAATTCAGCGCGTTTTTCCCATAGAAACGGATAAAATCTTTGAAGATAGTGGACTGCTTGTCGATTTGCCAAATTTGGAAGACGTCTACATTGAGTTAACTCAAATTATAATAACCCGTCCACTATATCACAATATATTAGGATTGGTTGAGCAGATTGAAGATAATGAAATCATTGGGTATAGGAACCAGTCTCCCCCGGTTGGTGCTAAACGGATGAGCCTGGACATCAATTGAAGCATTAAGTTGCCAAAAGGCACGAAATGCATCTACGCACTCTTATTTTTACCAAATCCCTCAATCGCAAATTTAAATGGATTAGCATAGATTGTTCTTAAGATTGATTGATACAGTTGTAAAAATTGAAAGCTAACGAAAAAGAGTTTGCTTCGAGCATCGGCTGTGAAAGGTTGTGTCGATGTTTAACTACGCACTATTTTGCTATCGGACATGGCGCGTTTTGTATTGTTTCGGTTATCTATAATTCAGCAATGCGAGTGATCGAGTGAGCATAGAAAAAAAAAACTACAAAAATGCTTCATGGTGAGATGTGGTGGTTCGCCGGGTTGGTGGACCGGTGGTGAGGATCACAATTAATTTTCATCCATAATATTGGTTTGCCATACTCGCCGTGTCACTTGGAGAAAGTAAGCCACTATTCCTTTTTGTGAGTGGCTCCAATACCATCCTTCGGTTCAAATCGGATCTCCCAGCATTATAGAGAATCTTTTTGTTTTTCCAATGAAAAACCACCACCACACTTTGTGAGTGGCCCCAATAGCATCCTCACTGTTGGTTTAAATAGGTTCAACTCAGAAATCGGTACTAAATTTAAATATTTCACTAAACGGCGCGTGAATACAGCTTATCGTTTACCAAAAAGAATCCTGCTGCCGCCCCATCTGGGTATCCAACATCCCAGTGAAAGTATAGAGGCGGTCTCGGCTCCAATAAAACGAGTATCACGTCGACACATTCCTACCCTTTCCTTATTTGACATGCATTCGGGTGAAGCATTGCCTTAGTTTGGGATGACCAGTTTTTACACATTGAGGATGTATGCCAGTCTCAACCATCATCTGTTGGTTTCTCTGTGTTATAACAGCTGTTCTAGCAGCAATGGAGTAGCAACCTTGGGCAGTCAATCATGCTCATTATCTTGCTCATGCTCATAGAAAGTGATAAAATCTTTGAATAGGATAAGACCACTGCAACTTCTCGCACTGATTAGCATGCTGTCTTGCTTTCTCACACACATCAATATCTCTTGGATACAGAAACAATATTTCAAAATACTGAATCAAACTTTAAGATATGATTAACATATATTCTCAATAATACGAAACTACAGTACCGTAAAACGGGATATTATTGATCAGCGGGGTAACATTGATCAGTTTGGCCCATATCATGAACAGTTCAAATATACATTTTCCGTTGATACACTTTCTAACTATGAATTATGAATTATGTTTCTCAATCTGGTGTTATTTGACTTCCGAAAGCTATAACATTGGTTAAAATATTACGTTTTTTGATTGCCAAGAACTGAAAATTGAACTGAGCATAGCTTTCTTCCACTTTCAGCTAGCGGGAAAAAAACAAACAATGCTTGAATCATAGTTAACATTACAGACTAGAGATATTGTTTTAGATACTCTAGGTTAGCTAGGTTGAGTTTACTATTAAAAAAAAATCTGATGGATGTCCGCTTTTTACGCTTTTTTGCTACAAATTATTACAAAATCGAGGCGACTTCGCGCTTTTTCTTCGAGGTAAAGGGACAATCTCACAAACATTAAAAATAAATAATAAAAAATTGAAACAAACATTAAAAATCTAAAAATAAAATCAAAAGTTAGGGGGGGGGGGGGTCTCAACGGCTCCACCCTGCCCCCCTCTGACTACGCCTATGAGGTCTTTAGTAATAGATTTAACGTCTATAGAGATGACCGTAATTATCAATGGTCGGAAAAGAAGTCAGGAGGTGGAGTTCTAGTCGCTGTTTCAAGCACTCTGAAATGATAGTGAGAACTAAATTTAAAGAATTTGAACACGTGTGGACAAAAGTTCATGTCGCAGATGAAACACATATTTTTGTTTCGGTTCACTGTCCTCCAAATAATGCCCGTAAAGACATATGCGATAAGTTTTTCGGTGTTGTTGAAGAAATTATGTCTAGCTCACCTCCAGAAGTTAAACTACATATTTATGGTGATTTTAACCAACGAAATGTTGACTTCATTCCAGAAATGGATAACGAATACATTTTACTCCCAGTCTTTGGAAAAAACGAAACATTAAATTTTATGTTTGATAAAATTGCAAATTTAGGACTAAATCAAATTTACCATGTCAAAAATCAACAAAATTGCTACATGGACTTGCTGTTGACAAACATTTGCGAAGACTTTTATGTAAATGAATCATTATCGCCAATATGGAGAAATGAAGCATTTCACACTGCAGTTGAGTATTCTCTGTTTGTGCATAACTATGAAACACTTGTAGACAATGAATTTGATTAAATATTAGATTACCAATCAGCAAATTATGACAACATCAGGAGTAAACTCAATAGTATGGATTGGCAAACAATGTTAAGGATTGATGAAAATGTGGAAAATGCAACTGAAGTATTCTACAATAAGCTGTTTAAAATAATACATGAAGAAGTTCCGGTCAAAAGAAGAAGGCGTCAAATTACTTCCAAAAATCCGGTTTGGTTCAACAAGGAAATTAGAAATTGTAAGCAGAAGGCACATAATATCTATAGAACTAATAATAACCAAGAAAATGTGGAAAACTATGTGGATATCTGCGATCGACTGAATTTGGCGATGAGTATAGCATTCGAGCAGTATAATTTTAAAATTGAGCAAGAAATTTGGTTTTAATCATGTCCAAAAATTTTTTTAACTATGTCAAGACCACACTGAAAAGTGACAATTTTCCGTCTAAAATTTACCTTGATGATAGTGAAGGTAATAACTCGGAAGAGATATGTAATTTATTTGCGACCTTTTTTCAAAAAACTACCCAACATATTCAGAACCAGATCGTGATCGTGAATACTTTGGTTTCCTTCCTGAATATTCAACCGACATTAGCATCAGTGAAGTCAATGTGCATGACATATTGAAGGCATTAAAAAATTTGGACGCATCTAAAGGCTCGGGATCTGATGGAGTCCCTCCTGTTTTTATGAAAACTTTGGCAACTGAGCATACAGCTCCGTTATTTTGGATTATCAATATGTCACTGAAATCCGGAGACTTTCCAAAAATATGGAAAAAGTCATTCCTAGTACGCATTTTCAAATCTGGTAAAAAATCTGACGTCAGCATTTATCGTGGTATAGCCCTTATTTCTTGCATCCCAAAACGTTTTGAGGCGATCATAAATGAAAAACTATTTAACCAATTAAAAAATAGAATAACTACCTCACAGCACAGATTTTTGAACGGCCGTTCAGCAACCACTAATTTACTCGAATTTGTGAATTATTCTCTGGAAGCAATAGAAAACGGAAGCCATGTAGAAGTTTTGTACACGGATTTTAGCAAAGCATTTGACCGCGTCGACATATCCATGCTGCTTTTTAAATTACAAAAGTTGGGAATACAGCCTAAACTCATCAAATGGCTTAAATCATACCTCACCAACCGTGAACAAATTGCTAGATTTAACGGGAAAAAATCGACTTCAATTCATGCTAAAGACTGGACTCGGAAAAAATGAGACACACAAAAATGATCATCAAAAATTCATTTTAATTCGGATACTTCTCAAATTTTCAGGGATTAAATAACTATATATTATATGTTTTGGCATAATTTATTTATTGAATTTCCTCCCCCAAGCTGAATGCTCGTACATTTCTCTTAACACTGCTCATGAGATCTTGGGCGAGGCTTTGTCCATCTTCCTTACACAATTTCTCCCAGTTGCTCTTCAAAGCTTCATCGGTTTTGAATGTTTTTCCGCTTTTCTTCAACTTCTTCTTCATTATCGCCCAAAACTTTTCGATCGGACGAAGTTGTGGTGTATTTGGCGGGTTCGCCTCCTTCGGGACCACATTAACGCCCTTCGCTTCGTACCAATCCATTACAGGCTTGGCGTAATGGCACGAAGCGAGATCCGGCCAGAACAGCGTGGGACCACGGTGAGAGCGGAGGAAGGGTAGCAAGCGCTTCTGCACGCATTCTTCTCGATAAATCTGCCCATTTATGGTGCCGGTTGTAACGAACGGCTTGCTGTACCGTCCGCACTCGCAGATCGCCCGCCACAACAGGTACTTCTTCGTGAATTTGTCCATCTTTCTCTTCCGGACGAACCGGGACGAAAAAAAACTCGAGGCCGGGGATTTGTTTGGTGTCCGCCTTGATATATGTCTCGTCGTCCATGACGAGACAGCCTGGCTTGACCAGCCACTCACGGTACAGCTTCCGCGCACGCAATTTGGCCACCGTGTTTTGCTTGTCAGACCGGTTTGGCGCCTTCCTGACCTTAAAAACACGTAGCCCAGCCCGCTTCATGGTCTGCTGGACGAACCATTTCGACGAATTGACCTTTTTGGCCACGTCTCGGGTGGAAAGGTTCGGGTTATTCTTAAAGTACTGCCTTATCTTCCGCGCCTTCTCTGGGTATTCCGTTTTCGGTTTTCGGCCGCTTCCAGCGCGCCGCTCGATGGTCTCCGTCTCTTGGAACATCTTCACAACGCGAGACACGGTGGAATGGTGGATTCCAAGCCATTTGCCGATCCATCTGTGCGACTGACCAGGATTATCGATCACCGCGCCCAAGATTTGCTGGCGTAGCTCTTCTTGTTTTGAATGCATCTTGAAAACTACTTGACAAATCGCGATAAAATTTTGCACACATAAACATAACACTCTAAACTAGCATTTCCCTTAATTTCCAATTTTTACCCACGCGATAAAAAGTTACACCCAAAACAAAGTGTCGCATTTTTTCCGAGTCCAATGTTTCCAAATTATATGCGCATTTATTTTTATGTTGAATATTGGCACGATAAAAGCCGAAAATTAATGCGCCTCGGAAATTATGCGAATTTACAATAACATAAATCAAATTTAAACAAATGCATTCGATAAATTAATCATGAATTCTCTGAAAAATGCTTGGAATTGGATTAGATTATTTAAAAGAATGCCGAAATAAGTCTCCGATCTACAGAAAATTTGATGCATTTATTTTACCACATTTCAATTGTTTCTTATATTTCAACATGGCGATTGGAAAAAAATCACAGTTTTGCCATAAAGCCAATTTTTCTTCGCAGTGACTATTATAAAACTATTTGGTCTTATGGTGAATTCCTTCAATTCCACTTAGCCGTTTAATGCATTTACTGTAGGCAAAATGGTTTTAAAATGCTTTTTCAACTGATCATAATAAGATAATATCAATGAGTCCTAAAACAGCATTTCAATACAGCATTTTACGAGTTCATAAAGTCAACATAAAACCATTGATAGGAGTAAAAGGAATTTGAGAAACAAGGTTTTAAGATCCTTGTAAACAAGCTGTGTAGGTTCTCATAAAACTGACTAAAATATGAAACCTATTGGCACCTCTCAGTATACTGGTATACAGTTAAATAAAAGTATTTTAAAACTGAATTTCTGCTTCATATCAGCTGAACAGTATGCAAAAATGTCAGCAAAAATTGAGGAGTTATCTAGCCACGTAAAGACAATAGCTGGTACACAGGTTCATTTCTTTGTGCCTATTTCAGAAAATAAAATTTCGGCTAAAAGGTTTTCTGATTCAAAGGATAATACAAAGAAATTTACTTTGTATGTGAAAGATTTTTAATTTAAATAAATGAAGCTATGTTAATTACTAATACGTGAAGATGTACATATAAAAAATAACGTTTGCATTAAAAAAAATGGAGTTTCTTCGGATGGTGAGACAAAAAAAGCTAAGACAGATAATTGCTTCTGATAAGTTTCCCATGGAAGGTAATTATTTAAGCTTACTTGCAAAAAAATTCTTGCGAGCGGCCTTCCAGCAGTTAACCGCAACATTCGCCATGGAGGACAAAAACATGCGTGAAGGCATGTTTTTAAGTTCTTTTTTCGTTTTATATATCAATTCCTCCTCAGTTCTCGCGACAAAATTGTTGGAGTGAATCTTACGCTTCAGGTTGGCCCAGAAGTTCTCGATGGGACGCAGCTGGGAGACGTTGGGCGGGTTGGCCGATTTGGGTACCACATCGATATTCAGCCGCTCCATCTCCTCCAACGATCGCTTCCAGTAGTGGACCGACGCCAGATCCGGCCAGAACACCGGGTCTTCGCCCTTGTGGTATTTCTTGATGAACGACGCAACTTCCGGCAGGCATTTCGTACTATAAATTTCCCCGTTCACGGCCAGTCCGCAGCGAAAGAAGAGCGGTTTTGACAACCCCTTCTCGCTGATTGTCAGCCACAGCAGCACCTTCTTGGGGAACTTGGTGTGTGAAATGAACTTCACCTCGGAGCTCACTTCCTTCGTGGGGGAAGTAAAATACGAAGTGCCCTGCCAGTCGTTGCCATCCAGGGTTAGCTAAGTCTTGTCGTCCATCACCACCGCCGGAAAATCGAGTTGACCATCTTATTCAGCCGCTGCCGCTGCGTCATTGCCTGCAGCTCCGAAACCAGTGGACGCGACTTCCGCTTCCTGACATGTATGTTCATGTTCGCCAGGTACTTTTTCAATGTTTGGCCGGTTGAACCGACCTCCCGGCCAAGCGCACGCAGCGATGTAGCCACTTTTCCCTCGGTCTTCCTCTTCAGCATCCTTGTGGCTCAGGATCGTCGGCCAGCCGGAACCAGGCTTTCTTTCGATGCTCTGATTGTTGTCTAATAGTGCCAAGATGTTGTAGGTACCGGAACGGGCGTATCCGGTGTCCACAAATTGCCGCACAATGTCCGCTTTCGACGCGGCGGGGTAGCGTTCTTTAAACGCGCACACTTCTGAACGGAGTTGCTTCACTGTTTTTACCATCACGGTTAGAGTTCGACTGATAGAGCTGTCAAATTTTGTCTGCTGACTCACTATGATTGATGCTGCATGGGTCAGTGCGGGTGAAGGTTTTGTTCGGCCGTTTTTGTCCATTTTTTTTAAATGCAAACATTAAATAAAATAAATCCTTTACCAAGCAAAAACCTATGAGTTTTCATTGACATAAACAGTATTCCTAAAATTCATCTAACTTCATATTTGAATCGTCTTTAAACGGATATGCATCAAGTCTTACCAAATTAGAATTTTTTTATTTTGTAAATTGGCTTTAAATTTTAAAATATTGTTTTTAGCGTGTAAGAATCGATTTTACAATTTTTACATTTTTTTTTATAAGAGTTAAGACAATTTTCTAAAAGTCCCCGATACATCACTTTTTTGTAAGCCTTTTCCTTTTTGAGTTATGTTGATTTAAAAAAAATCGATCATAAAATTTAAGCTCTTTTCAAATGGCAGTCTAGATAAAGTATGCAAAGTTGCTTGAAAAGACATAGTCTACACACCCACAAAGTTTCATTGAATTCTGAGAGGGTGCTGCCAATCACGTTGGCGTGAAATTCGTCAATATATATAGTGAAGGGATATTATAATATGAACTGAAAATTATATGTGTGCAGCCTGCTGTTTTGTTGCAATTTTAGACAAACTTGCTCATCCATTAAACTTAGACAATGTATGACAGCCGTGAGAAAAAAAATGAATTTTAAATTATAAAATTATTTTACAATACCTGAATTTCAGGAAGACCTGAAATCATGCAAAAGACAGTAGATCCCAAATTTCGATAACCTGAATCCAATTTATATGCAATAATATACTATGTAAGTTGCGGCTTACCTGCTAGCCTTTCGCTAGTCCGATTTTCCCAGGCGGGCGTTTGCGAGCGGAATACTTCCCCCAAAGACGTTCGGATTTGGTGGTTTAAAAGAAATGAAAGTGGAAGAGTTAGCTATTTTTAACGTGTATTCACTTATCCTGTTTCCCCTTACCGACGATCCGCTATCACTCGTTGGGTCCCTTCGACGACGATGGCGGCGGCTGCTTTACTGGTCTCGCTCCTGGTTAGTTTGTCCACGATGCCCTAGTAACACATCTTCATGATTTTATGTTGAGTAGGCTTCTATATAACCAAATCTAGTCATATAGAAGTATTTTCGACCGTAATAGAACTAGTGTGTTGCTTGGGTGAAGTTGCTGCCTACACAGCGGTCCTTTGTCGGAACCCTCTCGGCGACGGCGGTGACAGAGCACCGAACCACCTACTCGCCGTAGATGGTCCTTGGCAGTCACCACAATGACTACCCAGGCGAACGCACCCTCGGTTCAACCTGCTTCGTCTCTCCTTGGCGGTTAGCTGCGGTGGCGAGAGGACTCTATTGGCTGAGCCACCACAGCGAAGACGGTGAGGGTTCAAGGGATCCTTGGGATTTAGCCAGTGGAGCGAAAGAATCCTTGATAATTAGCTCCACTATGCTGGCGATCTAACACCCTAATAGTGAGCCACAGTTTACGGACTACGGCCGGCGGAATTCATCCATGGTTCATCCAGCGAACGCGCGCCACGGAAACGGCACAGAAAACTCACTCTTACACAAAAACGATCCCGGTCAAAACGCGTCCTATCACTTACACAGTCCGTAACTTTCTCCTCTTTATTTTGGAGAGACAATTCAAAATTCTACAAAACCGTGCCGCCATCCTTTAGATGCCATAGCTTTATTTGTGATGTTTACAGCGTTCTTTTGCGGCACGAGGGAAAACAGGACCTAACTATGATACAAACGCGATACAATATAAAACGATAATTTTAACCCAAAAATTCTAAGCCTACGAACATAATGTTTAAATAAAATGTAAAATTAAAACAAAAATTAAATTATTTACAGATTTTCGACAGTGGTGAGTATGTTGCTGAGCGTGTGATAACAGACATAACAGACACGGAACACGGTCATGGCAAACAAACGAATATGCTTTAACTGTCACCCTAGACGGGGGTTACAACTATCATATCATAACAACAACCAAAGATAAAAAAATTATTTTGCCTCTTCTAATTGTTGTTTTTGTATTCTCCGAGCGTGGAGTAACGATTATGATGTAAAAGGAGATGTTTCGCTTATCGCCATGAGGCACCAAGAGTAGACAGTCATGTTTGCTAGAATTAAAGATATGAAGAGAAAGTGTTGAAAGTTCCGTCAGTGTACGGTAGGTTGGAAATGGAATAGAAGTATTGAAAATTGAGCGAAAGGGCATGGGTAAATGGCGCATATTTCGGATATACATTAACAAAATAGAATTCTGTTTTAACTAAAGTGTTCTTATGTGACTTTATGTGAACTTCAGAGGGAAAATACAAAAAAAAATTAATCATCTCGATTTCGAAGAAATTTGCGGACTTTTCCCGGAATACGTTTCATCAACCGGCGCACATTATTCTCATCCATCGTTTTGGAAATCTTATTCCACTTGGTTCTCAATTCATTTATGCCATTCACCTTCAGCTTCCTCTTCATAATAGCCCAAAATCTCTCTATCGGTCTGAGTTGGGGACAGTTTGGTGGGTAAAGTTCTTTCGGTATACACTGAATCCCATTGGTTTCATATCACTGTAGTACTGTTTCACTGTAATGACAGCTTGCAAGATCTGGCCAAAACATTACAGGTGGATTGTGGGATCTGATGAATGGCAATGTTCGCTTTTGGAGACATTCCGTTCTGTACAGCTCTGAATTAAACTTGGTCTTCCTACCGCAGTTACAGATGCCTTGCCAAATCATGTATTTACGTGCAAATTTTTCTGCTAAAACAAACTTGAATTTGGCAGGAACATCTCCCCGAGCCGTAGCCAAGTAAAATGTTTGCCCCGGTAGCTGTTTGAAATCGGCCTTTACATAGGTTTCATCATCCATGAGGAGCCATTGAATTTTGTCAACACCTGATCATACAGTTTTTTGTCACGGATTCTGGCCACATTGTTCTGCTTTTGATCCCTATTTGGTTGTCTATAGGCACGGTATGACTTGAAGCCTTCCCGGAGATGAATCCGTTGCACGGTACTGCATTCGGCGCGAAACTTTTTGGCCAAATCGCGCTCTGAGATGTTCATGCTCCTATTGATATCCAAGCTCATCGTTTTAGCACCACCCGGGGAGACTTGGTCCTATACCCAATGATGACTTGAATGACTTCTAAATTTGGAAGATCAACAGGTAATCAGTGTAGGTAACCACCTGGTACCTCATAGCTAGATGCTTAGAGGTGGACCGGAAGATTTGATGAGCTAACCCCCCCCCCCCCCCTTCTTAAAGTGGTTAAAGTTCAATTTAAATTCATGCACACGAACTGAGCTTTGTAAAAAATTCAAAAACAAATGCATTTTCAATCAAATGTGTACTACAATATGGCAAGTTGAGCTCGAAAAAATTGACAACCGCCGTGAACGACGAGTGAAAAAATATTCAGTGTGCCCAAATTTCTCTATCTTCATTTCGTTCTATCAGCCACACAATAAATTCGTGTCGACTTATTTTGCGTCAAGCGATTTTGGTTGCTTGATTGAATGTTCTGGTAACACTAGTCGGCAGTGTTTCACTCCCTTCAAGTATATATGTTGAATTTTATAGATTTCGCTACGCTGAATACAAATATGTGCTCAAAAATGCTGTAACACGTCCAGTTTTTAAGAAAAATGTGATTAAAATTCACAAAAACACGTATTTCCGTAGTAATATGATCTACCTCATCAACAACCAGAATATTGGCTCTGCCCTTTGCAAGTTGGACTTGGATTTTATGGAATGGACCTCCCTGAATCCATTCGTGAACACAGATTTTTCGTAACACGTAAGATTGATGAAATAAACCGGGTTTTCATTCACAAAATTACGAATTTTTATGAAAATCAAGATTTTCTATTTTGAAAACATGAATTTCAGCTCCGCCCTTTGAATGCTGGGCTTGGATTTTATGAAATGGACCTCCCTGAATCCATTCGTGAACACAGATTTTTCGTAACACGTAAGATTATCCGCTGCACTGGGATGTAATATGTCACTTAAATGGCACTTTTTGCATTCTCATCTGGACTTCTTCCCAGAGAATATGGGAGCCGTCTCAGATGAACATGGAGAACGATTTCATCAAGATATCGCACAGACTGAAAAGAACTTTGCTGGCAAATGGAGCCCAGCGATGCTAGCGGACTACTGCTGGATGCTACAGAGGCAAACACCTTTGGAGAACTATAAAAGGAAAAAGAAAACAAAGTGAATTTAAGTTGAAAAATATAGAGAAAATTTCAACTAAATGACTGACTGACTGACTGACTGACTGACTGACTGACTGACTGACTGACTGACTGACTGACTGACTGACTGACTGACTGACTGACTGACTGACTGACTGACTGACTGACTGACTGACTGACTGACTGACTGACTGACTGACTGACTGACTGACTGACTGACTGACTGACTGACTGACTGACTGACTGACTGACTGACTGACTGACTGACTGACTGACTGACTGACTGACTGACTGACTGACTGACTGACTGACTGACTGACTGACTGACTGACTGACTGACTGACTGACTGACTGACTGACTGACTGACTGACTGACTGACTGACTGACTGACTGACTGGCTGACTGACTGACTGACTAACTGACTGACTGACTGACTGACTGACTGACTGACTGACTGACTGACTGACTGACTGACTGATAGGAAATCTTGGTTTTCATGAAAATTCGCAATTTTGTGAATAAAAACTCATTTTCTTCAACACGAATGGATTCAGAGAGGTTCATTTCATAAAATCCAAACCCAACATGCAATGGGCGGAACGAAAATTCATGTTTCCAAAATAGGAAATCTTGATTTTCATGAAAATTCGTAATTTTGTGAATGAAAACCCGGTTTATTTCATTAATCTTACATGTTACGAAAAATCTGTGATAACGAATGGATTCAGGGAGGTCCATTCCATAAAATCCAAGTCCAACATCCAAAGGGCGGAGCGAAAATGCATGTTTTCAAAATAGGAAATCTTGATGTTCATGAAAATTCGTAATTTTGTGAATGAAAACCCGGTTTATTTCATTAATCTTACATGTTACGAAAAATCTGTGATAACGAATGGATTCAGGGAGGTCCATTCCATAAAACCCAAGTCCAACTTGCAAAGGGCAGAGCCAATATTCTGGTTGTTGCTTAGGTAGATCATATTACTACGGAAATACGTGTTTTTGTGAGTTTAAATCACATTTTTCTCAAAAACTGGACGTGTTACAGCATTTCTGAGCCCATATTTGGATTCAGCGTAGCAAAATCTATAAAATCCAACCAGAAATGCCGACGGGAGCGAAAAAAGTTCCGATTTTGCTGACTAGTGTAACCAGTCAGATCTATGGCCAAAATCGCTACAGAGTTTGTGGTTCGAGATCGAGAAAAGGCATTTTGCAGGATCGATTCGAGGAGTGGCTGAAAATACGTGCAGGCTAAATACGTTGGTGTTTCCACTTCATTGATTCTTCATATGAAGGACTGTTCTTTCTTCTTCACGGTAGAACGTAGAAATTGAATGAGTTGTTTGCGCGTATTTACATTCACTGCTTTCTTTTTGTGGTTCCATTCCCCGACCAATTTGCTTGTCCCGGGATTCGGGATAAAATTTGTTGCTTATCCCGGGAAATTTTTCAATGTGCTTAAAAACGCAATTTTGTGGTTAGGAATATGTTTTATTCATCAATACAAAAATTAATGGTTCAAATCAAGTAACTGGTCTTATCAATTTGAATTCGTTCTCTGAAAATACGACTTCAAGAAGCAAATGTTATTAATGCTTTCATCGGACAGTGAGGTTCGCTTTTTAGTACAGATATTTCCGGAGTTCGAAAATTTGCGCTCGCTATCGGTTGACGTCGGTTTGTTTGATTTTAAGCCACCGAAAATGATTTCAAGATTCGGGCTCAACTTACCATGTTTCGAACTTACCATGTAGCTCAAGAAGTGACAGCTCTTTCGCAATTACTTTCGAAAAATCAATCATTGCCGAATCAGTCTGGGACGGGTTGGCATATTCCTTTATAGCCGATTCCAGTTCTTCACGCATGCTCGATGGTGTCGATCCTGAATCTTCATGCATACAGGACAATCCAGCATTCAACTCGGCAGCATCATCATCGGTCTGTCTTTGGCATTCTTGCAACAATCGAACTCCCAGTTCCTTGATGAACTTAATCATTTGCGTTTTCGATGAGCTTTCCAGTTCTGCTGGCACTTGCGTTGACAACGGAAGACCTTGAAGGAACTTCAGCGCTGTTATTATTTCCTTTTGGCGCCGTTCGTGATTTTCGTGATTGCATCGAGGTCGTTTCCAACTTTGGAGTTACTTTTCTTAAGCTTCGAATACAAGAAACTCAAGCTGTCTTCCGCAGACAGCAATGTAGCATCTCGTCTTTCCAATGCTTCCGAAGCGAGTCTGATTGGCTGAAGAGCTTCCTGAAGGTTTTTTTGCAACCTCGAAATCACTGCCCAACATAAGACCTGAAAGGCCTATTTCGGAAAGTGTCTCTTTGATGCAACCAAAACCGCGAATGAAGTGCCCCAGCATCGTTTCAGTCGAGTTCCAACGAGTTTTGACGTCCACACATAGTTGAAGTGGTTTGTGTAATATTTTCGTGATTTTTTCTTGAAGCAGTGCATTCTTAACAGGCGATTTTTGAAAAAAAAATTCACGACTCTTCGAATACGTTTCAGAGACTCTCCAAATCGTGTGGTGTACAAGTCTATAATTGAAATGAATTAGCTGTTTTCTTTAATATGAACATGAACATTCCAATATATTTACCCGAATAACCAACTTCCGCATCGTAGTTATCACTATCCGAATCGTCGCTATCTGAATCCTAATTTTCAATTGGTACCGGTGGTTAATCCTTGTACAGGAGATCGCAAACCCCCAAGTGAATCGCATGGTTGTTACACTGGTGATGAAGGTAATCCGAGAATCTGCCAAACTTCGTCATCACTCGAGCTCCGTCAGTCGTTGATGCTACAATGTTTCCATCCTTAATACCGAATTTCCGGACCATATCCTTGACCATTTCCAAAACCTTTTCAGCAGGTAGCGATCCACGAATTGTGCCGAGACCCAGGTTGTAGAATGATCCGTCAGCGAAATGGGCATTCACGTTTAAGTAGCGCTTGTTGCTTAGACTTGTCCACTCGTCCAAAGTGAGACTAACCAGTTCACCGCTATCGATACGCTTCACTATTTCATCCCGCGTTTGCTGCTGAGCGTATCCATAGTATTCGGCGACCAGCTTCATGACGGGTGTATTGTCGATTGTCTGATGAACTTGCTGTTGGTGATTGCATTGATCGAAAATCCGTCCTCTGCTGCCAGCCGAGCTACAATTTCCGGCCAGTGACTGACGTTTAACGAACTTGAGCATCGATACTTGTTTCACTGGGACATTCGGTGTTGATGATTTAACTTTCGCAGCAGACTCACTAGGATTTGTGGGGGGTTTGGAATCCATGTCGTGTTTGTTCTTCATGTGCCGAAGCAAGCCACTGGTCGAAGAGCTCTTGCATGACAAAATTTGCTCGCACTTCCGACATCGTGCTTTTTCTTTGTCATCCGCAATTCTATCGAAGTGTTTCCAAATTTCAGCCATGCCTTTAAAATAATTGGATGTAAGGCTACATTAGCACACATTTTGTATTACTACTTACTTTGATGCAGAGATCGAAATCTCACTCAGCTGGGTGAAAACCATGCTCTCTCTCAAACAGGTTGTCGATGAGTAGCGAACCGTTCACATTTTCATCTCTCCTTTTTCACCGATAATTCATTATCCTCTCTCATGCATATGCGAAAATATCTCTCTGCAAAATTCAACGAAAATATTTTCTCATGTCACATTTTTCACTGAATACATGCTACCTAGATCGTATACGAGGAGCAAAAACTGAAAATAAGGCCAAGCCAAGTGTTTTTGTGTGTAAAGGTGATATGAGGGGGTGTGGGGGTTATGTTGGGTGGTAGGCTGTGTGGTGAGTATTCGGTTGAGCGGGTGGTACTATTAGAGGAATCTCCCGAATAACCAATTTTGTAACTGTTTTCTACTAATTGAGCTGATTTTCTGCAGGGTATGGTTAACCTCACACACACAAAAATCAGCTAAATTGGATGGACAGCCGAAAAATGATGATGGGTGGAAGGCACCACTCACCGCACTATTCGGGGATAGCTGTAATCAAATAATCAACAGTTTTCAACTTGTTGTCAAACAACGTTAACGGATATAATTTGTGTAATATGTTTTCTCTACCTATACAGATATGTGTGACCAGTGGTGTTTAATTGATGCTTACGTGGAAGCTTTCGACCCACTTTACGATTGCACCATTGCAATTCAAAGCCTAAACTGCACCCTCAGCGACTTTTTTGGACACTGGATGACAGCGTTTGGACGAGTGGCATCAATTCAGTCCAATATGTTTCAAACCGGTATAATGGATGCCATGCAACGACGGGAATCGTCCCTTCTGAACAATTATGCGATACAAGCTGCCTTATATATCGACCCCAGGTTCTCCTTCCGTGGTTCAGGATTGTTTTCGTCACAGCAGAAGGAAAACATCATAGTAAGGAATACTTTGAGTGGGGTTTACAAATTTATAATGAAAATTAAATTTTCAGGAATTTCTTCTCCATGTTCATCAAAAACTTTATAATCTGTCCATCCAACCTATTGAGGAACCGGTGGTTGGACCATCATCCTCTCCAAATCAAAACACAGCGATCACGTCTACTACTCGATTCAGCTTGAACGAGTTCCTTTCTCAGAGGATTGGTAGAGGAACTCAAGTGGCTGCAAATGTTTCATCATTAGAGCAAAGAATAAGGAATATCCAAAACCAACCTCGCAAGGACGCTGACCAACACGGATTCGATATTATTGATTTCTGGGCCAAACAGCGCTATGATGACACAGAACTTTGGTAATTGATAAATGTAATACTGGGAGCACCGGCTACACAATGCAGTGTTGAGCGAGATTTCAGTCAGTTCAATAGTTTTCACTAAGATCAGAAATCGCATAAGTGGAACTAACCTGGAAAATATGCTGAAGATAAGATCAAACAAAGATCTTGTTCAAACAGCTCTTGCAAAGTCATTGGATCAAGACAAGGATTGAATCGCTTTAAGAGCTAGAAAAAAAACTAAGAAATATAAAAAAATCACACTACTTAATTTTCTTAATTTTTTTCCTAAAAATTAGATGATTTACCAAGGTTGTTATAATCTTTAATAAACGTTGAATAAGGTATTTTTTTTAATTCGTACTTTTCAGCGTTTTTGCATCTCAAAGGGGACATGGGGCTATCCACAAATTAAAAGGGTTTATGAGTGATTTTTAGACCCCCCCCCCCCCACTCGCGCTATGTAAGACGCTATAAGATTTTCAGATAACCCTCTCCCCACTAAAACCTTACTAAGTAAAAATAGTAATCTAACAATTGAATCTCATTTAAGAAAATCCCCATGTAAGAAATGTTGAAACCCACCCCCTTCCTCCTTAATCCCTTACATACGTTATGGATGACCCCTTTACCGCTCATAACTGCCACTTGTCCCCTGATGCCCCTTCGACCATAATTGATCCCCTTGACCACCGTTGACTCTCTTTGACCCCCCTGACCACCCTTGATCAGCCCTTGCCCCCTGACCTTCCGTTTACCTTGACTGCCTATGACCTCCTTTGACTGGCCCTTGACCCCCGCTCCTCCACTGACCACCCTTGACTCTCTGATCCCTCTTGACCACCCATGAATACCACTTGCCTCCTGACCACCATTTGACCATCATTGACCTCCTTGACCACCCCTGACTCCCCCTCTGACCACCATGGACCTCCTCTTGACTGTCTCTTAACCAGCCGTGACCTTCTTTTTGTTGCCCCTTGATCCCCCCTCCCCCACTGATTAACCTTGATCCTCCTTAACCGCCCCTGATTACCCCTCAAAACCACTGAACCCCCATTATTTCCAGCACTTTTTACCGGTCACTGAACAGCCGGATAAGTATCTCAATGAATGGCCTCTAAGTAGTAACTATTGCGCTAAAAAGAGATCAGTAGTAAATCCTGAAATGTCATTTCAATTATTTATACGCAAATATTTTTAATTTTTTTCCATGACGACCTGCCCAATGGGTAAAAGTCACGTTAATAAATTACAGAAAAGTGGCAATTCAAAGCCTTCAGAGAAGCAGCAAATTTTATTGCAAGTGTTCCGTTTTATATAGGAATACTTAACGAAAAATATTGAGTGTTTTTACCTGACATTGCACCGCTCCATATCGCAAGATGAACGCTGAATGATATTGATTTCTTTTTTTCACCTGTAGTAAGTTGAAAACCTCCATGTTCCTTCTCCAGCCATTTGATGTGTGAGACTAAAGTGGTGCTCTTACCCTATGAATACAATAAAATTTTAATCGTCTTTGTGATAATTCAAATTTTTTGGTCTTATTATCTGTGATCTGAATAGTTATAGTATTTCCTGATCACTGGCAATACTTGCGAACTTTTGTGGTAGACATCAATAGCTTTTCACAATTATATCGCTGTAAAGCAAATGAACAGTTTTTGAAGAAGTTTATATCTGTAGATGAAATCAGTTCGTTTTTTTTGTTGCATAACTGGTTGAATTGCTTTTCAATAAATTATCTAATGGATAAATCGTCTAGCTCAAACCTTTGTAGGGGTAACTGGCGGGACTATCATCACCATCATCATTATGAACCAGAAGTATCTTCTTTTTAGTTTGCTTCAAATATACAAATTGTTCTTGGTCACACATGAAGAAAAATTGGCTTTTTATCGAATTATAATGTCAGAATAAAACAAGCATGAAAACTGGTGCAGTTTCAGGTGTTAAAAAGTAAGTGAAAAATAATTATCGGCATCTAGGATTCACTGAAAAAGAAACGATTTATCAGCTACTCATGCTCTCCGAAAGTTATAAATCGCCGTTGCTTTTCTCGCGAAAACTGCTGTGAGCGTATAATAGTCTCTCGCTTCTCACGTTCTCATCTGTTTCTCCAAGCGGGTGAAAAAGGACGATTCTCTTCTCAAGTAGGCGAAAACTTTGGTCTCTGCTTTGATGTAACGGCAATCCGAAATTATTCAATGAACACAGAAGCACACTCAAAAAAATCGACACGTGATTTCCACGTGAAACGCACGTAATTTTCGTCCACTGCGAAAACCAGTAATAAACACGTGTAATTTACGTAAGAGCTACGTGATTTCCGCGTAAATTCAAATTCTACGTGCAAATCACATAAATGTTACGTGATTTTCACGTACAATTCACTGGACACGTAATGTTCTCCTGATTTTACACAAGAAGATTTGGTTACGTGTTCAGGTGGAAGTTACGTGAAATTTCACGTAAAAACAACGTGTCGATTTTTTTGAGTGCAGTAATCAGTGAATAAAAACAATGTTTTGAATGGAAATGACAGCTTGCGTCGTATTGGCGCGCGCGCGCGTGTGTGTGTGTTAAATTTGTAGGCAAAAGTGCTAATGCCTACTGAACCAACACAAAAGGAATAATGCATTTCGTAAACGGTAAACGGCGTAAACGGTACACTGAAATTTATTGTGAAGTATCAAAGCGAAAAAATATGTAAGAAATGAGTGTCCCGGGAATCCCGGGATTTTTGGGACGGTGAAAAATCTTATCCCGGGATTCGTGAAATCCCGAATTTTTCAAGATGATGATGATGATGAAAGTAAAGCAACACAAAACAAGTTGATTCACCTTGCACTAGAGATTCATGAAGGCAAATTGGTGTTTACTTCATGTTCGCTAGGAACAGTACGTGATGAATAATATGTTGCCTCAGTTAGGGTGCATTATGAGAGTTGAATGAGATTTTTAAGCGTCGGTTGTTATCCGTAAATATTTGCAAACTAAATTTCAAATACAATTCAATTTTATGTTCATGATGATGTATTCTGAAATTCTTATTCGAATGTAGATCATCACACTCAAAGCCATGTTTTGTAACCTATTTTGAACCAAACTCTGAAAAATATAGGTTGAATTTTCATCAACTCCTGAAATATATGAAAAATTTGAAGTAGTGTGAGGAACAAAAATCATTAAGTTGTGTAGTTGCGATTAATTTTCAAAATCTCCGAAACATTCCAGGAGTTCATGATTGATGTATGACAATGTTTCCTTCTAACTTTATATAGCAAATTGGAGATTTCACATTGAAATGTATACTTTTAACAGCATAAAACGTCGCCACTATTTATTTATACATTTTCTACCCAAATCATGTTGATATTTTGTAGTCTTCCCATAACTTGAAAGATTATTTTAATCAATTGTAGTTGTGTAGTCAGATCAATTACACCCCACAGATCAATTCCACCTAAATTCACGGTACATTTACTTGTTTCAAAAAATATCCATCTTCATTAAGACCTCAGCTCACCACACCACTTCACTTGATATTGATATTGTTGTAACGTCAAATTAAAACAAAACCACGATAGCTAACGTGTGTACCGTTCGAGTACGTTCTTCACGCTCCAGGCACAACCACCCCTTGTCTCCACCTGTCGATTCGATATTTATTGGTTTCGACGATGGGAAACGGCCTACTGTCACGTAATGTAAAAGCGCGAGCAACGTGAATTGATAATTCATTTGTTTCGTGTCGTGTCATTCGATGCCGCACCTCCTCTGATGACGGCCAATGTGTGTAATGTCCTCTTTTACGTTTCTCCGCCCGACTGGCGCAAACAGGAAAACCATACCAGTAGTGTGGTTTAGGCTTCAAAAGTATAGCCTTTCCAACGTATGTAAATACCAATTTGTAGCCAATTAAAATGACATAAAAGTAATGACCAGTTTCGAACAATGTATCAATAAAAAACGACATTTGTTTGTGACGAAAAGTTTCACATTTTCGTTTGTGGCACATTCAGGTTCGTTGTAATGAATATCAATATTCCGACTGTTAGGAAAATTATTCGATTAACATCATTGATGGCAGATTTCACACTCCCAGAACTGTTCATTTTCAGAACAAAATAAAAATTAGAAAATTCCTCACAGTTAGAAACCGTGCATCTTTCAAAGATTCTGAAATTGAAAATTCCTTCCTTGAAGCAACCCATATCGCGTACCCTACCAGACAGTCTGTAGTCATTTCCATATTAATAACGCTCTATTGCATTTATGCCGATGGGTCTTCTTAGGCACTTTGTCACCATCTCTGAAGACCCCACAAGGCAAAACGAAGAAAAGCAACTAACAACTAAAGGAGCCGCGAGCACATTTTACGTTCCATTCAATTGCCCGACGTTTTGAGGATTTCGAGACGCATGTGTGATTAGCGCTCGGCATTCATTCATGCCCTGAGGATTCGCACAACTTAATCCGTTTTGAAAAAAGAAAAAGAAAAAAGTTCAGCCACCTACCTACGAGACTGTTTGGGTTCGTTAGAATGAAGAAATGTGACGAAAACTGATTGAGATGAACAGGATCTGATTCACACCCGAAGACGATGCATGCACGGTTAGCATTTTGCCTAACCTCAAAGGTATGGATACGAGTCGGTGTTTACGTATGACGATCACGTTGCTTTCTGAAAAGGCTTCGAAATGATTGATTGGTTGAATTTTAATCGGTGCTTTTGCATTTCTGAGAAATGCACCGCTGGTGCAGTTAGCACCTCAGCTGGGCAGAAAAATTGCTTTCTCTAGGCTTTTCACGCTGTGGTAGTGAGTGTTTGCCGACACTCAACTTCGAATTCACTAGAACCTGAACTTCCAACAGAAAAAGATCTTTTGATGATATGATGATGATAATATGAACTACCATCTAATGTAGCAAGGCAGCTGCCTATAGCACTGGACTGTTTTAATTAAACGATTTGATCAAGGTTGTACCGTGGTAAATGTTTCATCATGTTCCTGTATGAAGGGCCAAAACCGTATTGTGAGGCCGTAAGCAGATACACTTACGCGCAACCCGAAGCTACAGGTGTCTAGAGAGAATCTCCTTCCAGGAACAAGTTCGCAGAAACCACATCAAAACAAAAAAGTCCCATTAGATGGGGAGAAGAGCCCACCCTTTATTCACAAAATGTTAACAATAGGAAGTTGGCAGTCCCACTCTTCCTATCCAAATCGCTTCAATCGGGTTCTCTGATGGTCCCTCCCTTCATCCCAACATATGGTGTTATATAAACATATGAAAAATTCAGAGACATTAATATGATTTTCTTACCTTGATTTTGAAATCATCTTAACTTGAAGCTTCTGTTAGAAAATTTGACTGAAAAGTAAAATTGGTTAGGGTTATAACAACAATCAATGTGCAACTAGCGATTTGAAATTGGTTCACTGTTGTAGAACCCCTAGGTCCGAAGTATACCTTGCAGACCACAAAAGTTCAACTCAGTGGACGCAGTGGTTCTACGCCCCAACAAAAAAAAATACCTTGCAGTCTGCACCTTGCAATAATTCTTGCGCTTTTCGGTACCTTCCGGTACTAGTATCTTGGTTGTTGTTTTGATTCACTATGTTATTTTGACACAACATTTGAGAATGTGTTGGTGTGAGCTACGTTGTTAGGGGTGAATCATTGAGCTTGGGACCGAGCTTGGGACCGATGTGCTAGTACTGACTGAGCCAAAAAAAAAATCGTATTTGTTCGGGACCTACTGGTCTTAGAGTTAATCTATGGTTATAACGTTTGCATTAAAAAAATGAACTTTCTTCGGATGGTGATAAAAAAAATCTAAGACAGATATTTGCTTTTGATAAATTTCCCAAGGAAGGTAATTATTTAAGCTTACTTGCGGCCTTCCGGCAGTTAACCGGAACATTCGCCATGGCGGACAAAAACATGCGTGTAGGCATGTTTTTGAGTTCTTTCTTCGTTTTATTTATCAATTCCTCCTCAGTTTTCGCGACAAAATTGTTGGAGTAGATCTTACGCTTCAGGTTGGCGCAGAAATTCTCGATAGGACGCAGCTGGGGGACGTTGGGTGGGTTCGCCGACTTGGGTACCACATCGATATTCAGCCACTCCATCTCCTCCAACGATCGCTTCGAGTAGTGGGCCGACACCAGATCCGGCCAGAACACCGCGTCTTCGCCCTTATGGTATATCTTGATGAACGACGCAACTTCCGGCAGGCATTTCGTACTATAAATTTCCCCGTTCACGGCCAGTCCGGAGCGAAAGAAGAGCGGCTTTGACATCCCCTTCTCGCTGATTGTCAGCCACAGCAGCACCTTCTTGGGGAACTTGGTGTGTGAAATGAACTTCACCTCGGAGCTCACTTCCTTCGTGGGGGAAGTAAAATACGAAGTGCCCTGCCAGTCCTTGCCATCCAGGGTGAGATAGGTCTCGTCGTCCATCACCACCGCCACATAACGATTCGCCGGGAAAATCGAGTTGACCATCTTATTCAGCCGCTGCCGCTGCGTCATTGCCTGCAGCTCCGAAACCAGTGGACGCGACTTCCGCTTTCTGACATGTATGTTCATGTTCGCCAGGTACTTTTTCAATGTTTGGCCGGTTGAACCGACCTCCCGGCCAAGCGCACGCAGCGATGTAGCCACTTTTCCCTCGGTCTTCCTCTTCAGCATCCTTTGGAGCATCCTTGTCGCTCAGGGTCGGCGGGCGTTCCGGAACCGGCCTTTCTTTCGATGCTCTGATTGTTGTCTAATAGTGCCAAGATGTTGTAAAAGCCGGAACGGGCGTATCCTGCGTCCACAAAGTGCCGCACGATGTCCGTTTTCGACGCGGCGGGGTGCCGTTCTTTGAACGCGAACACTTCTGAACGGAGTTGCTTCACTGGTTTTGCCATCACGGTTAGAGTCCGACTGATAGAGTTGTCAAATTTTGTCTGCTGACTCATGGGTTACTATGATTGATGCTGCATGGGTAGTTTCGTCAGTGCGGGAGAAGGTAAGCCCATGAAAAATCGGCAATTTTTGTCCATTTTTTTAAATGCAATCGTTAAAATCACTGTAGTACCAATGAGATTCATTGTAAATGATTATTGCGATGCAAGGAAACGGAGCAGCACATCCAAATTTTAGATATACTAGTTTTATACGGAACATAATTTCAGGTCATCCATGAAATTCCCAAGTATTGTTATAATAATTTTAAATTATTATTTTTACTCGTGTCTTTGATACATTGTCTAAACTTGCAGGATACGTTAGTCTGTCTACAATTGCAGCAGGACCACAATCAGCAGACATGTAATTATAAATAGAATTGTTATTATCATTTCATTTGTTGACACCCTTCCACTATATTTAATATGACATTTTCAGCTTCGTATTAATGCATCTCTATAAGTTTTAGCCCTACTTACCCACGCTATGTATATGAAAAGATAGGGAGGGTTTTCACGTTTTCTTTGTAGAAAGAATCATACAAAAAATTCTACTCGAAAAACCTTTTTCCTTCATAAAAAAATATAATATTTGAAAAACTATTTAACATTGTAAATACTTATATGAAATTTATTTCGCCTTATTGTTAGCTTAAATTTTCTTGGCTATTATGGATAACAATGAGGGTAATACAACTTACCTTAAAAGACCCACAGGGGCTGCCTGCTCTGTCGTCTCGGAAGTTACGCTGGCCCGCGCCGTTGCTAACTGCATGGAGCGTCGTCGTCGGGGTTGAGGTTAGCACGGAGACACAACACATGGAGAACTGTTTCACTCACAGCATGCAAATAACGCTCTCAGCATGTGTGAGAGAAAAGAGGTACTAGCTGTGTTGTTTTATTCACCAATTGCCTTTGATGAGTGAATTTGATGAGTTGCGCTGTCAGTTTTTGTATCGTGTAGTTCAACCGTGACACATGATTCATGAGTGTACTACACAGTTTTTGTTGCACATATTTTTGAGGGTGTGCGTGTATTGAAACAAATTCATTGCTTTCGTGCACACTCATACATGATAGTGGGGACTAAAAACAAAATCAAAATAAACTAAATTTGAAACCAACTTGGAGTAAATTTCTAGGTAGACTTTGTTTCAATCATATTTGAGTTTATTTTTATTTTTTTTTATTTCTTAATTCTTTGGAACATTAAGAATTTGAAATGTAGCAAGAAAATATTTTCATGAGTTGATATTCGTTTGGATTAAACATTATTTTTCAAAGTTGCAGCTACATGTAGTACGAAGAATAAAAAAATCTCGGAAAAAACGGAATTTGTCCCCTTTATAAAAACTTTTTGGTTTATTTTGGTTAATTTTTAAAAAAAATTTTAAAATTTTTTATATATATTAAATATTTATGGTTTTTTTTTATAAAAAATTTGTTGGTTATCCGGATGGGACAACGAATGTTCCATCGCCATTTCCACTTACAACATCGGCCGATAGCACGTAAGCCCCAGCCAATTCATCCAACTCAATGGAGTTATTGGGATTTGATTCCATGGCACGTCCATTGCTGATCGCTATATTCGTAAGACTGACTACTAGATTTTCTGAAACTTAGTTAGGAACCGGTTTTTTTTTTTAGCTGTAGAGAAAACTGCTAAAGTGAGAAAACTCTACCATGGTTCCATGTAGAGCGAATGTTGCTTAGCAACCGCTCCGTTGTTTATTTGTAACGGACAGTATGTCTACATAATTGCGAGAATGCGATGTTTACGCAACACCTGTACTGCAATAATGTCGAAAAGACTTTTTTTGTTTTGTTAGATTAACATCTGAAAAGGTATTATTTATTTTAATTCTCAATTTAATCCTTCATACCACATTGTTGATACATGATCATTTAAATAAAGCAACACGCAGAGAAATAGATATTTATATCAAAAATAAATCACTTTGAATAGAAAAAAAATATTTTTGTGACAGGGCCTAATTGCAATTTTTTTTATATAAAATATATATAATTTTTATTACAAAGAAAACATTTTTTTTTTTTTATTATAATTTTGATTGGATAGGGATTAAAATATAAAAATTATTTTTTTTAATATTTTGTTATTTTTATTTAATATAAATTTTTTTTTTTTTTTTTTATTTTCTTACTTTTTTTTTAAAACAATATAAAAATAATTTGAATTAAAATTATATTGGATTTGTTTTGAATTTAATTTAAATTTAATTTTAAATTTCATTTTAGTTTTTGTTTTTTTTTTTTTTTTTTTTATTTTAAATATGTAAATAATAAAGGATGTAGGATGGTTATAATATGTTTGTATGATGTTAAAATAATTAAATGAAAAATAAATAAAAAAAAATAATATATATTAAGAAAAATATAGAATAAAAAAGAAAAAAAAAAAAAAAAAAAACATTAAAATTTAGACTACACACTTAGATTTTTTAACAGAAATCTGTAAAAGTTTACCGAATTCTCAACAGCTGAACGTTCGGTAATCCGATTTAACGGATTTCAGTGAAATTTTACAGTTATCTGTAAAAAAATTACCGGATTTCGGTAAAATTTTACCGAAATCCGTTAAATTGGATTACCGAACGTTCAGCTGTTGAGAATTCGGTAAACTTTTACAGATTTCTGTAAAAAAATCTAAGTGTGTAGCACAATTCACTCCACTCCACTTCACCGGTAATTTGCTAACCACCGCCCAGCGGTACATTCGTCGGAGAAAATCCATCTGGCCGCAGTACTCTCTCCGTCCCTCTTAACTTGCTCTTTGATTTTCTACAAAAAAAAAGGTTAACATCAACCGTTAATGACACGTAATATAATAAATAAAAATTACTTACAACTTCAAAAGCGCACAGTTTCAGGCACAACACTTTTTTCTCCACCAGCTTGATCTTCTTAGAACTGTCAAAACAAACATTTGCCTTCTTCCTTTTGCTCCACTGCACAACTCAACAGCTCACCGTAATCCACCTTATGCCTGGGACAGACATACAACGTACAGCCATAGACTAACTCTAAGACCAGTAGGTCCCGAACAAATACGATTTTTTTCTTGGCTCAGCCATCGGTCCCAAGCTTAATAATACGCCCCTAATAATGAACTCACACGAACACAATCTCAAATATTCTGTCAAAATAACACCGCAAATCAAAACAAAGGCGCAAATATGTATAGTTAGGTGTTGGCTTCAAGGTGTACTTCGGACCAAGGGATTCTACAACAGTGAACCAATTTCAAATCGCTAGTCGCATATTGATTGTTGGTATTACGATGGCCTGATGAGTTGAATGATGGTTGCATGTGAGCTTTTATCGTGTAGCGCGACATCGCTGGCAAACTCATCAAAAGGCGATTGATGAGAAAAACAACAGCACTAGTATCATTACATTAGTATTAGTGACTCTCTCTTTGTGCTACACTCAGGGATGCCAGATATACAGACATGTCTGTATTTATACAGACATTTGATCAAACATACAGACATCATACAGATTACAGACATTATACAGACATTTGGAAAATGTTACAGACATATACAGACATTCGTTTCGGCGAACTTCCAGATTAAAAAAAAAACAGGGCGTCAGGAAAAGTCACGTGCGTCACAGGAAGCAAATTAATGACAGTCTGAAGTTGGACCGGTTTGTTGGCGGAAAAAACCAGTGAGGGATTTAAATGCAGATGGGTGACCACAGCTTGCTGGGCAGGTACAAGTAGCACGGAAACAAAAGGATAATATAACTGGAACACAATGGCAGGGAATTTACTAGAGTGAAAGGGAGGGGGTGATGACATTACACTCTTAGATCAGACAAACAAAGGAATTCGTAAATCGCTTGCATGTAGGGAAGATCACGCATTCCCAAAACATATCTTACTTCGCGGAAGGGTTGTCTACCTCGGGCCACAAGGGTATCCAATAGTCGTGCTCTGGAGGCATCATTACCCGGGCAATGCCAAACTGCGTGATCGATGTCATCATAACCGGTTCCGCACCTACACATGTTGCTATCGACGAGGTTAATTCTGTAGAGATGTGCGTCTAGCGAGTAGTGGTTGGACATCAGTCTTGACATCACACGAATGAAACCGCGACTTACATCCAGACCTTTGAACCACGATCTCGAGGAAACATTTGGAATAATGGAATGTAACCACCGCCCAAGAGAATTACTTGTCCAAGCGTTTTGCCAACTTTGAAGAGAACTCTGACGTACTAATGGGAAAAATTCATCATGTGAAATTCTTCTTTCAAAAATCTCGCCTTCTTGTGCGCCCACCTTTGCTAGAGAGTCCGCCTTCTCATTGCCTGGAATTGAGCAATGTGAGGGGACCCATACAAAGGTAATTCTAAATGATCTTTCGACCAACGCACACATCTGCTCCCTTATTTTTGAAAGAAAGTAAGATGAGTGCTTATCGACTGGAGAGCCTCAATAGAACTGAGACTATCCGAGAAGATGAAATAATGGTCTACGGGCATGTCGGAAATTATCCCCAATGCGAAATTGATTGCTGCCAGCTCAGCAACATATACGGAACAAGGTTCCTGAAGTTTCCGGAAGGCAGATGAGTATTCATTGTAAACACCGAAACCAGTGGATCCATCAATGCGTGACCCATCAGTGAAAATTCTTCTATTGCAACTGACATGTTGGTACTTTTCGATGAAAATATGGGGAATTAAAATAGGTCGAAGTTGATCTGGAACTCCTTGAATAGCCTGTTTCATGGAGAGATCATAATCAATGGAGGAACTGTGATAAGGAAAGCGTACACTAGGAGGGTTATAGCATGGAAGACTAATATCGGATGACATATAGTTAATATAGATTCGTAAGAATCTTGACTGGGTACTCAATTCGAGCATTTTTTCGAAGTTTTCAATCACAAGGTTGTTACTGATTCCACACTTGATCAGTATTCTAGATGAGAGCTCCCAGAAGCGGTACTGTAAGGGTTTTACTCCTGCCAGAACCTCCAGGCTCATATTATGCGTTGAATGCATACAGCCAAGGGCAATACGTAGACAACGATATTGAATGCGTTCCAATTTGATGAGGTGGCTATTTCTTGCCGAGAGGAAACAAAAAGAGCCATATTCGAGAACTGAAAGAATAGTTGTTTTATAGAGTTTAATAAGGTCTTCCGGGTGAGCACCCCAACATGTCCCGGATATTGATCTTAGAAAATTGATCCTTTGTTGACATTTCTGTTTTAAATACGCAAAGTGATTACTCCAAGTGCATTTTGAATCAAACATGACTCCAAGGTATTTGAAGGTCAAAGATTGGGTAATGTCTCTTCCCAAAAGCTTGAGACGCAGTTGGGCAGGGAACCGCTTTCTAGTAAACACTAACAATTCGGTTTTATGCGGTGAAAACTCGATCCCCAAATTTCTGGCCCAGATGGACAGATTATCTACGGAATTTTGCAATGGTCTTTGCAAGATTTCCGCACGTGGACCTCTAAAGGAGATCACAGCATCGTCTGCAAGTTGTCTTAGCGTGCATCTATTTTCCAAGCAGTTATCAATATCTTTCACATAAAAATTATAAAGCAAGGGACTTAAACATGAGCCTTGGGGTAAGCCCATGTAGCTAATTCTGGAAGTTGTCAGTTGACCTAGATTAAAGGTCATTTGTTTTTCTGTAATTAAATTTTAAAAAAATTTTTTTAAAATTCTGGTTAACCACCACCTGTGCGGATAATTGGAAGATTGAGGGATTCCATCCAGAATGTGCCGGAAATCCCAAAAATCATACCCGATCATCATTGATTTGGATGAAACTTGGCACATGAGTTCGGTACGTTGGAAAAAAAAATTCCACTGGTGTTAAGATAATTTGGGTTCAAGAGTAACTTTTGAGATGGGCGTATGTGTTTTTTCCAACATTTTACTTGAAAAATCGTAGTTCAAAAACCATTACATTTAGAGAAAAACTTTATAAAAGGGAATTGTAGGGAACTAAAAAACCTTTCTTAAAAAAATATACACAGAAAAAAAAAATTTTTTTTCATCAAGAAAAATCAAAAATAATTACTAAAAATAAAATATCTAAAAAAACATATTTTTAATATTTTTTTAATTTGTTGTATGGAAATTTGAGGAAAAAAGACACGTTTTAAAAAAAACTCTAGGATGGACGCTCTTATAATAAAAAAGTTTTTCAAATAGCGAACTTTGGTGTATATTTCAAATTTTGGTTATTCATTCTTATAAATAAATTTTGATGTTACAATATGGTTTTGGAGATCATTACAAACAATAATGATTATAATGATAAACCACGTAAACGCAACCGTTTTCAAGATATTTCTGATTTTCTTTCAATAAAATTTCAAAACCTCAAAAAATACGCCCTTTTCATAAATTACTCGTGATATTAAAACAACAATAGCTAACGATTGTTTCTCTTGTGTTTTTAGCCTTTTTAAAACACATGTATGTGCCTCTTACTTACTCTTAACAGCTCGTCGATTGAAAAAGCTTCACTTAAAGTTATAAGACAAAAATAATGAATTATGGTTGGATTTATATTTATATATACCATTTATTAGTCTCGGTCATTGATAATATTACATAAGCATTATATAAACTATTGATTGCTTTTATATATATTATGAATCCTGCCTTCTTCGTCATTCGAAAACAGTTTTACAAAAACTTCGTTTTCTGAAATTGGAACGAATGAGTGGTACTTTTGTGTACCTGCAATCGTTTTAGTCTGTCGGTAAATTTCATTCCATTCTGCTACCCCCTGTTCATACTCTTCATGTGATACATAACAAAACGACATTTTTGTTAAACAATCATCACTTTTTTGGTTCGCCCATTCGAATAACTCTAATGCACTTTTTATAGGGTGTTCATGTTGTACAGCAAGGCTTGCATATCTTGCCATTCGTTTTAATGTACCACCAATTGCATCGCAAGGTCCCTTACCGTGGGATGTTGCGAAAAAATGCCATTCAGCATCAATATTGTATTTCTTTTTAAACTTACAAAGGCTTGCAAAGTTCTTCCTATTTTTATATTGGGATGCTGCCCCGTCAGACATAAACGTAGCTTTCTTTACTTTAATTTTTGTTTGCAAAAAGCTTATTAGTTTTGAAATAAACACCTGCACCGCAATCGTATCATGTTTCAACACTTCTTAGATAACAATGAAACTGATATTTTTAAGTATTCCAGATTCCGTGTAATAAATGACAAAAGGGTGAATAGTGGCTTGCTCATTACTCCAATAACTACTTTGAACAGCATCTTGAAAAACAAATGAATAATTTTCAGAAAAATCACAAATTATTATTACTGCGCCGTCTTTAAGACAACTTTTATAATCTCTCAAGAAACTAGACTGCTGAGATTTGACAAAATCGTGGGATACTAATTGTTCCAACTTTTCACAAAAATAAGCAATAAATTCATCAATTGGTTTAACAAGTGTCTCTAAACTACATCTATCAGTTGAAATCCATTGCTCAAAAGATATTTCAACTAAACCACGTTTTTCTAATTTGTCTGTTAAACTACTCTCAAAATCTGAAAAGCCTGGACATCGTTCGCATTCACGGAGGTAACATTTTTTAGTTCTAGTTGATGAGCTACATAATATTTCTTCAAAACACAATTTATAATCATTCTCGAATGAATATTTTCTAAGACCATGAAGCATCAAGTTAATGTTCTCATGAATGGTGCAAACACAAATGTTATGAGAACCTGTGCTGCCAAGTAATTTGCAATGCTTTGGTCTTAGTGCTGCAAAAGAGCTAAACCCAACAGCATTTTGATGCATCTCTTGAAATTTAATGAAAGCTTCTCTTAATGAACAAACTAAAAGGCGCTTTTGAATATGAACCCTCTTACCTTCACTCCTCACTGAAACGTAGTCGTTCATACCAGGGGTTGCTCGTGTAATCTCATCACTGTCGTAAAATTGCAAAATTTGGTTTTTTATTTCCGGGTTCAGACCGTGTCCCAGCTTTTCGTTAGGGGCAGCTAAAACACCTTCGTGCTTTGCAAGGAATTTAGCTTGTGATACGATGTACTTGTTTGTTATTCCAAATTCTGCCATTACTCTTTGATTTGTCCAAGATTGTGGTAAAACCGAAAGTATCCTTACTTGATCGTCCCTCGAAGTTTCTGGATCAGCATACCGGTCCTTTAGCTGCGCGATTATTTCGTCATATTCGGCTGCTTTCACTTTCAATTGTTCCAGGTCATCCTCCTCCGCTTGATCCCCAAATATGTGTGTCCGAATGCCGTTTGAAACATCTTTAAACTTTTTGCGGGCATAATTTACGTTCAGGAACTTTTTAGCCGATATTGGCGAAACGTTGATTCCAGCTACGCCCTTGTTAAATAGCTCAATATTATGGCGCCTTGAATAATCTTGCACACTGCTATCAGATGGCACTGACATTAATGATATTGCCGATGGCGTTTCCTCGAGACCATACAAGTCTACTTGCCGTGATGTAGATGGTTGTGGATCCATAATGTTAGTAATTGATGGTTTCTCACTAGGCTCCGAAATTGCAGCATGGGATTGTTCCGTTCTATTTAAATGCAAACGACAATTATCACAAATCATCAAAGAAGTGTCCAAATGTGTTTTGCCCATAAACTTGAGTTTTTTGACATTTTGTTCGGTTAATTTACGAAGGTTTTTTTAGCACCGTTTAGTGGGAAACGGCATACAACACTTCTTCATGTTAAACTCCATTTTCAGTTCACTCAGATAGATTTTACTGATGAATGCGACTATGTATGAGCATATATATTGGCAGTGGTACCTTTGGAAATGCAGGTATAAAACCTCTCTGGTAGTTTACAGGCAGCGTACATGAGCTGTTTTTTTTTATGAGAAGATATACCTGACATACGTTATAGCTGCTATTTGTCTACCTACCTTAAACAATATGTGTTACTTTCATCGCTACATCACCGAACTGTTCGGAGTGTAGTTTTCACACACTACACCCGACCTCTAACATCGTTGGAGCTTGGCAAAATAGTCAGCAGTTCGATTAATATGCTTCTTCTATATGACCCTCCGCATAATTTCATCATCTGTCCATTTCACACTTGTCGCCCCTGCGACATCTATCTCGCTGTTACTTTCATCGCTTTAGCAAATTCGCTCCCTTCATTCTCTGAGCGGCCCGACCGATACAGCCATAAAACAATTATAAATATATTGATTGCAATATTAAAACAATAGTGCTATTTATCTTGTTCTTTTCAAATGAGTCTTCTTATCATCCTGATATCAAAAGAAAAGAGGACATTAGAGTAATGTGAACGTTATAATATGAAGATCTTGGAAAATTTATCGTTTCTGGTGGAAATCTCGATTAACTTAAGAAAAGAGCGAATTTTCTTATGTTTTTTCATTCTATTGAAATAAAATCCGAAAAATCTCGAAAACGGTTGCGTTCAGGTGATTTATCATTATTATCATTATTGTTTTTAATGATCTCCAAAATCATATTGTAAATAATTAATTTTCATTTATAATAATGAATAACCAAAATTTGAAATATGCACCAAAGTTCGCTCTTCGGAAAACTTTTTTATTATAAGAGCGTCCATCCTAGAGTTTTTTTCAAAACGTGTCTTTTTTTCTCAAATTTTCACAAAACAAATTTGAAAAATATTAAAGGGCAAGGGTACTATAATGAAATTTATATTTACACAAATAAAAATAATGTTTGGAATATCTTATAAAGAGTATGTGTTCTAACCAAATAAATTTTAAGTTTACAATTTTATTAGTGTATATAATAAGTCAAAAACTAATCTCGAAAAAAAGGAACATCCTAGTCACTTTAGCAGATAGATCTTGTTTGTGGGTTAACTCTTCCGAAGACATCAAGCTTCTAGTGCTAAAGATTTTTGTCGAGCAATTTTGCGTTTTCTACCATAGTGCTCTCGTCGAGAAAAAATCCTTCAAGCTATTTAGAAGGTAGACCAGTACACGACACTGAAGAAGTCAGCACATAGTAGACGAAATACGCGTATCTGCCAAGATAAGCAATAAAGGTAGTTGGAATTAAATGGAAATTACTAATCTTACTTCTCATTTTCTAGTTACAGGTATTCCACTAAAAAGCTCACACTCTCCAGGATTCATTATACAGACCGTTTTTATATTAGGTTTAGGAAATTAGGATATAAGGTTCATTTACTTTCACGAAAAGACCCAATATTGTGCCCATAGACCGTTATTATATGCATATCCTCCGAGAAATTTTATCTTTATAAACCAAGCTTTTGAACATTTTGTGGTACTTTCTAATGAAATTCATAATGTGCATATCTCAAGCTGAACAATGCATTGTGTCCAAACTAACATTGAGAGATTGTCTTCGTCGACTTTCTCTTTCGTTAATAGTTGTTTGTCTAAGAGAGGCTCCCAATGTTACTTAGGACCTAATGCGTTGTTCAGCTTGATCTAAGTAAGCGTAATGACAGTTGAATATCGTTTGAAGCTCTATTATTTAATGAGCAAAAACAAAAACTGTTATTGACCGTTGCATATTAGGGCTGAGGAATGGGCCACTTTCCCTAGATTACATTGTCCCCTGGCTCTGGCAGTTTGGATTGCTTTAATTTTAACCAAACGTCATTAATTTTCTATCATAATTTGAGTATAGAATTTATCACATAATGTAAAACTACGTCAATTGGCTAGCATTAATTTTGTGACTATACCGCTATTCAGATCTAACTAACATACCTGTACGAACAGTAGTGAAGTTAAAATTCTTTAAATATAAAGGACTCCATCAAGTGAACAATGATTCCGTTAGATTTTCATTCAGTGTACTCCATTTCTGTTATCTACCAATATTGTACACAAGTTTCTGAAAGCTTTAATCTTGTACGCAACTAAAACTGTTAGAACGTCGTGCTTATTGCCGGTCATGAAACTTACGAAGTTGTAAATCATTATAATCTAACATAGCCGGTAGGTCCTATTTGATTTCATCAATTCTCTTTTCAGAATAACAGTTATACAAAGTATTTTGTTTGTCACACGGTTTGAGGAAACAGGGTCTTTTCTAGTTGTGGTCTGAACAATGAACGAAAGAGAAGTATTGTTTGAAGATTTATTGTGGTTCTGAAAGATCATCTACAAATTTTCATTTTACTCTACGGTTACGATGTTATTTCCAGTTTACTAGAAATTTATCATTTATTTTTGCCTATGTACAAATCTAACTCTAGTCTATTCACGTTTTCGTAGCTTTTAACTATACTACACGTAATCTGTACGCAACATTCTTTGTCATCTTTCTCACTGCTTATGTCTGTTTGTATTGAAATAGGGATTATTCATTGAAACGTAATCAAGTTAGGGATATCTCTCAATAGATAATAAAGGTAAGGCTTTCAGTACTAGCCTCTATGATGGATGATAGTGAAAACGTTGTCTACTCTACTATGTTGACCTCGATTACATTCAAACGACACTTTGCACTTTCGTTGCCGTTTTCTCACAGCAGCCAAATTAATCATGCAATTTAGCATCACTCTAACACACAACTTCCCTGTATATTTTGACAATATGGATTGATTTGTCATTTGCAAGGAATCGGCACTGAAGCTGCAGAGTGTTGTTTAAACCGAGGTTAACCTGATACCAGATAAAATAAAAATATAAAAGAGAAGCTATTTAAACTACACATTATAAGACGGAACAATTTGCTTGTGTTAGGCTCTGGAGTAAATTCTATTAGGGCCCTCCGGAAATACCAAAACAAAATTCTATTCACAGTCATTCATCCAATCTCTAATCCTACTTAAATACAGGATCCGTTCTAGCTCAGCTTGGAGTCACGGGTTTGATTTTGCACTTTTGATCTAGACTTATCGCTTCTAAGACAAATCATTCACAGCTTGGGACACGAAAATTCATCGTTCGCACTGCATAAAACTAAACAAATTATTCGGGCGGTAAATGCTATCAGAGAGTGGAAGGGTAATGTAACAAATTTAAACTGGAGCAAAGAGTTTAGCATGCAAGAGGAAAAAATTGCTAAATGATGAAACCGAACACGATGGCTTGACGTGCTCTCCACTTGACTAGTGAATTTTATTCCCTCGTTTTGCTTCTAACCTTGCTTAAAACTGATCACTAAAACCTATCGCCCTTAAAAGCGCTGCCGACAAAGTATGTGTTCCCAAATTTTAATCGATTACCGTCGATTTTTAGTCTTACTGCATCTTCGATACCTCAAACTTGGTATTGACAATTTCTTCGTCGGAATCTAGCACGGGAAGCGCCGCATCAGCAATCGCCGCTGGGATATTATCTTCGACCCATTTGAGATCGTCTTCGTCCGTGGTCGGACTTCTGGCGTTCGGTTTGGGAGACGAACTTCGTGTTCCGCGCATTTTTACGCCGTACGCATCGGATACGAATTGCTCTTCTTCATCTGAGGAGTATGAGGTGATTGTCCATTATCGCTAACAAAGCCCTACAATAGATCAACTTACCATCGTCCTCATCTTCTGGATTATCCAACAGTGGAGTGAAAGCGTACCGTTGGTTGTTGTTTGTTGGCCGCCACAGGATCATAATGACCAGCAGAAGCGTTGAGAATAGAACGTGCCAGAAGGCATCGTCGACCCACAGTTCCTTCCAGTCCGTCAAGCATTCAGCAAATCGATGCGATTTGATCGAATACAACATGAACACGACGGAAGCCAACACGGCAAAGATCAACGTATTCGTGAAGTGTCGGTACAGAGATAGCTTAACCATATTTCTGGATGTGAAATTTTAAGATTTAGACCCGTTTGGAGAGTGCTGTGCTTCTTGATCTTACCTTCGCAATCGCAGCGTCCTTGTCGTCTGCACAAGTGACGTGAAAATCCACCAACAAATAGCAGAATCGAGCACTGCTAAGGGGATGCTGGCCACTAGAAGTTGATCGTTTTTGGTGTGCATTATCCGGAGGAAGCTTTCAACGCATGCCAGTACCAAATAAAGGGCTCCAGTTCCAACAACACGATGAAGCATTGGTCCCAATCGTGGTCTAGAAGACAACAGGATTATCTTTGTTAGCACTAACCCTTGAAGAACCGTTGACAACAACTCACTTGACAATACCGAATCCAAGCGAAACGATGATGACCAGCATCCGGGCGAGGGTTCGCTTACCACAAGACACCCATTCGGCCAGTAGGACCATTCCCCTTACGGAAACGCCCGTCGAATTGATACTCTGATATTCGCCGTAGAACATGGCTTTTTCCAACATTCCCAACAGAATGACGCCACCGATCCAGAACTGAATCCGTAGTAGATCTCTCCACTGCAGGAACGACACCGTCAACCAAATGACGCCAAGTCCAACGTACACCAGGCACATTGCGCCGTAGAACTGTGAATTTAAGTTGTTTAACTGACGAATTGATGCTAGAAACGTGTAACTCACCGGAAGTAACGGCCAATCCACTGCTGACAGATATCCTTGTTCGCTCTTAATCTCAACGTGAACATTGGCAACGAAATTCTCCAAAGAATCGGACTGAATCCTCAGTATGAATATATACAGACCGTCCTTCGTGACAGTAAATATTGATTGAGGATCGTTCTTACCCTAAAAGAAAATAATCAGCCCGTAAAAACTCATTGAACAGAACCATCCTATCAACAAATAAATTACAGCATCCCTCCGCGATTTGCTAATCTTTGCCACCGGTTCCTTCAGCTTCAGCTCCGGCAAGACGATGTGCCCTCCGCGGGTGCAAAGTTCGTCGATCGGATGGAACACAATCTCCGACTGGTTCGGCGTCACGAAAAACGCCTCGTACTGAGTGGTGTATGACTGTTTGAAAGAAAAATGAAAAGCCCTGTTTCAATCCGAATGCGAATCAAGCTCACCATTCTGACATATTCCTCCCAGCATTTGTACTCTATCAGTGCCCAGGATATTTTCAGCTTGACCGACTCCGTCGCCTGTTCGTACGGTTCGCAAGTGACTGTAATATAAATATAAGTTCAAATAAGTACAAAATAATGCTTTCAACGCTTTGCTGCTCACTCTGTGTGTATATTTTGAATCCCTCGTAGACTGATTTCGGAATAGGCATGTAGGGTATCTCCTGAAACGATAAAACATCAATCAATGTAGTTACAAAAATGGTCACCCATTTGTCGGAAAATGACTCAATCGCCGGCGATGCACGGGAATAACAAGATAAACTGCAGTAGCGTTGCCGTTGTATTGAGTGAATCGAGATTTTTGCAGACGTAGCCACTTAACAATGTTCTAAGCCCAATTTTCAACCTTCAATTACACGGCCCTCCAGCACAGCACTTACCGAACTTAGTTGAAAGTCCCATTTTCCCTGTTCCGGAAAGGCCATCAGCAGTCCGAAGAAGGAACAAAACCAGCAAATAACTAGGATTTTTGACTCTTTCATGGTTCTTCAAAAATCTGCGGTGGCAAGAGGAGAAGAAAAATACTACACTCAGCACTCTTCTTTTCGGAGTCGCCGTTTGACAGGCAGCCAAACATTCGATTTAACAGTCACGCACACTAGCTTACACGGCACGCATACACCATCCGGTTGTCAAGAGTTTGTTTATGTACAGAAAAGGAAATGAAGTGAACGAAACATGAGGTGCCACCTAGCCGTGAGTAGCGCTAAACTGATCCGGTGGTGAATTCATGGGTTTAATACCCCGTTCACACTACAACCACAGAGAACAGACATCCAAGCTGGAGTGCCCTCCGTGCGTAAATTTCTGTAACTGCCATTATATTAATAACAGCTCGTTTTCGTTAGTTTTGGTAAATCTGGTGAAGCCCACCTCGAGATTTGATAGTCTGTCAATTTAAGTTTGGTGAAACCTACTCTGAGAAAAATTGTTGTACCAACAATCAATATGCAACTAGCGATTTGAAATTCGTTCACTGTTGTAGAACCCCTTGGTCTGAAGTACACCTTGAAGCCAGCACCTAACTATACATATTTGCACCTTTGTTTTGATTTGCTGTGTTATTTTGAAACAATATTTGAGAGTGTGTTCGTGTGAGTTCATTATTAGGGGCGTATTATTAAGCTTGAGACCGAGGTTGGGACCGATGTGGTAGTACTGACGAGCGAAGAAAAAATCGTTTAGGGGGCTATGGTGGGGTGGCGTGGTGTACGATAAGGGGAGGAGCTTGCATAAATAAAGGAAAAGGGAACGGTGTGGCTTTGTGTAGAGAAAGGTTTGGATGGGATGTGGTCATTTTGGTGGTGTTGAGTGATATAGGGAAAATAGTAGTATCTACCCAGGAATGATACATTGTGTGAGGGGGGGGGTTTTTGGTTTTATAAGAAAAAGTTGTGTTGGGTGGGATAAAAATGGAAAAAAAAAGGGAGGGGCTTACCACACGGTAGGAATCGAAAACCCATTAATGGGTAAAATTTCACCCATTTTTCTAACCTGTATGCAGCTGTCAAAAAATGGGTTAATACAAAAACACGAAAATGGGTAAAATATTACCCATTTGGATAATTTTTTATTTGAAAAATATATGGGTATTTTTTTACCCATAAATGGGTATTGAAAATATTTCAACTTTTCTTTTGTTTGCACCTGCCATCCACCATCCATCTTACCTCTCATCAGTTTCCCATAAGGGATTGCCTACGGATTGACCTCTGCCCCGATTTTCAGAAGTTTCAGAATGCCTCGCTCGAAAGGCTGCAGGGTAAGTAGGACTAGGTGTTATACATAATTACGGTATAAGAATAATTCTTTACATTGCAGGTCTAAAATGTCCAGTGTCCGGCTACAATGCCTTCGTACAAGGTTACGTTGTTGGGCTCAAAGTTCATGTTAAACATGACCATGACTTCAAAACGAGCCGTAAGAATCCGATCCAATTTATCAATGATGAGAAATAAAGCTTTAGTTTCATAAAATTGTTGCTTGCGTTTTTTCCTTAGGAATCAAAAAACCCATTAATGGGTAAAATTTTACCCATATAACAAAAAAGAGAGTATCCATAAACTCGATTTACCCATTATTGAGTAAATGGCGCAAATGTCAAATAATGGGTATTGTTTTACCCATTTTCCACAAAATTTCATTTTTAAAGATGGGTAAAAATATACCCATATTTTGACATTTATTTCAAGTACCCATAAATGGGTAAATGGAGTTTACGCATTTAATGGGTTGACTCCCTTTTTGGGGAAATGGGTGAAATTTTACCCATTAATGGGTTTTTGATTCTTACCGTGCAGGGAGCTCTACACAGAGAGGAATTTGATGGTCAATTTTACCATTATTGGGGGTTAGGATGACTATTACAGTATAGTGATTTTGAACCGACTATGATCATGGTCAAAACTACCATTAAAAATAGTTGGTGGAAATTTTCTTTAATGTGGGAGAGTCTTTGTTCTATGTATGGTAAAAAATGCATGAGGTGGTGAATTCTACTAGTTTGTGGTTGTTGAAAATTATTGGGGTGGTATCTGTGATGTTTGGTGGGAGAAGGGGATTTTTTTGGGTAGGGGGGGGGGGGGATAAAAAAAAAAAAATTTTTTTTTTGGGTGGGGGAAGGCGAAACAAGAAGAAGAGAAAATATTTATTTTTTTTTTTTTTTTCGCTGAGAACGTTTATTGAAGCCACGAACACCCTTGGGAACTTGATAAGAAGGTTCATGCCTGAGCAATTCTGGACACATTTAGGTGATCTAGATAAAATGATTCTATAGGTTTTGACAGATGGGATCGCTGCACATTTGAATCGATCGTTATGGATTCTTGATCAATAGTGAAGATTGAGTTTCATGTCGGTTTGTCGGTGGTACTAGCACACCGGTCCCAAGCTCGGTCCCAAGCTTAATGATTCGCCCCTAAGACCGTAACTCACACCAATACACTCTCAAATATTCTGTCAAAATAACATAGCAAATCAAAACAAAAACAAAGATACTTGTACCAAAAGGAAATGAAAAGGGCAATGGGGCGTGGCAAGGTGAGGACGGCAGGGGGTACTTGGGAAAAAAGGGCATCTTCAACGGCGATCCAAATCGTGGATTGGATTTATTTTTTTAGACCAAACGCAAAAACATCGCTGCACCGGTGTTGTAAATTTTGTTTTATACTGGATCTATTTTGCATCATTTTAAAACTGGTATATGTTTTGTTCTATTCTTGCAGCAATTTGGAACAGGAAAAATACGGTTCCAAAACACTACACGCTACTTGATAATACTAATTATTGAGTAAAATTTCAGCTTTTACTAAGCAATAACTCAATTGTATTGAGTATATTCTGCGGTATATTTGTGAGCCGAAAAGTAACCGTGTTCGCTGCGTGCGATGCTGGCGGCGGACAAAAAGTTGTGTTGCTCGCCTCGGATGCTGATAATTATCTCAAGTTGCTCCCAGTGCTAGTGAATTGCCTTTTCGTTTCATTCCTAAATAACGAATGCTTGTCTTAGTTTTTTATAGCCACTGCATTATCCGGAAAACACTGACTAGATCGAAATGCGAAGGTTCCAAGATTCCGAATAGTATTTCGATTGCTCGGAAATAAAAAGTAATGAAGTCTTCAAAGTAAGAAAATCTGTTTATTGATAGATTGATCATGAGTCGCGTCGTTGGGCGTCATCCAGGACGTGACCCTTTCCGTTTCGACTCTTGTTTATCCGCTGCCAAACTACAAATCAGCATTATCTAATATCGTTTTAATGAAATGTATGCATTCACACACTCACGTTCAGCCAAACGAAAGAACAAGCATTCCTTGTCGTCAGCTAACGACGACTACTGGCATTAAAAATTATTTGGTCAAACCAATCAATGGCAAAATGTTTGTGAAAAATCTGCGATCTCTGAAAAAAAAAAACTTCTGATCTCTGATGTTGAATGATCGACAGGATGACAGGTGTTGGCGGGTTAAACAACAAGAAATACAACACCGGTGCGGGGAACGCAAAGTTGATCTATTTTAGCTAGTTCTATTCAAGTTTTGCTGATGGAAATCAAGTATAAAGTTGATCTAAAAATAGACCACCGCTGAAGATCACTAGTTTCATATTGATTTCTGGTACTACCATAGCTTGGAACAAGCAACCCGGATAAAAATAACCATACAATTACAATACAATAATATAAAATAATATTAAAATCTATTTCCGACCATGAATCTTATTGTTCATGAATCAGATAAAGGGAAAATAATATAATATATTTAAAATTCTTTCTTTTTGTTGTTTTTTTCTTCCCTTTTTTTTTTTTGTTTTTTTTTTTTTATTTTTTTTTTTTTTTGTGGTAATATTTTTTCTTTTTTTCTTTTTGTGTTTTTTTAAAAATTTATTATATGTTGTTTAAGTTTGTTCTTAGTTATTTCCTCCGTGTGTGAGTCTCATTGTGAAATGTGTCGTTGTTTCGAAAATGGAGTCGAAGGAACAGCAAGTGCGCGAGAACATTTTACACACACACCTCGACAACCCACTTCTTTCGCACCAAGCTATCGGAAAGATGTTGAAAATTCCCCAGTCTACAGTGTTTCGTGTCATAAAATGTTTCGGGGAACGTTTAATTGTCGATCGGAAGAAGGTGAGTGGTAGAAAAAGTGTTCCGTACTGTGAGAAGGATCACAAGCGAGTGATTGCTGCCTTTAAACGCAAACCCAACTGTTCCGTACGGGATGTCGCGAAAAAGCTGCACTTGACCAAAAGTTTCGTGCAGAAAGCCCAGAAACGAGCCGGGCTCCGTTCATTCAAAGTTCAGAAAGCACCAAACTGCAATGAAAAACAGAATAGGACAGCTAAAACACATGCGCGTAAGTTGTACACACAAATGTTGACGAAACCACACTGCTGCATTATGGACGATAAAACACACGTAAAGGCGGACTTTAAACAAATTCCCGGCAACTAGTATGTGACTGCGAAAGACAAGTTCGATGTTCCAGAGTCTCTGGGGCAACAGAAAGTGTTAAAATTCCAGGGGGGTTTTTTTGGGGGGGAAAAGGGAGCATTTTTTGGGTAACTTATATTTATATGTGTGAAAAAAACGCGTCCCTTTCTTTATCACAAAAAACAAAAATAAAATATAAAGTTGGGGGGGCCCTTCTCTTGTTTCTACTACGGGGGGGTGGGGGGGGGGTGAAAGAGGATTGGTGTTATTTTTCCCCCCGTCGTCGGTACCTTTGGACAAAGATCTTCTAGCTGCTGCACGTGTGCAATTCTCTCAGCCACCCAACATGGAAAATGGGCCAAAATTTATCAACTTTCAGAAAGGGGAAACCATCAACCCATATCGAATCGACAAGCTAGCTGAAAATGAACACCCTTCACTCCTAATTGAAGCGCCACGTACGGTAAATATCGCTCCGTCAACACTTTCGGAAGCGAATTCAACACTTGGCTGGTGTTGACCAATGGGAGACTGAATGGTCGCTTGACCCAATGGCTACCGGGGAAAGTGGTGACGAGCGTTTTTTGAAGGCCAGGCTACACGACCCAAAAATTATGAAAATCGTCCGTCTGTACCTAGCTTATCTGAAGGACCAGCCTGCAACAGTTTGCATAGAAGGGATGACACCAACAAGCATCAAAATGTTGCTAGCATCTGAAGGCTTGCCAACGGCTCCAGACCATTTACAACGCATCTTCGCAGAAGTAAATCAGAAATATTGTCTGAATGCAGTTGAAGCAGCAGCCGATCTGAAATCTTACCAGCGATTCCTGTCCAGCGAACGAACACACCGGTTTCAGTATATGCGTGATAGTACCAACAAATTTCATTCAATTTCTTCTGCTGCCCATTTTCGCAAATAATGACGCCTTCGTTGGAAGTAGATATTAACGACGTACTCTCAAAAGAGGTAAACAATGATTTTTTAATATCAAACAACGTACTTCCAACAATTTCTTCACATAGACAGAATGCGACTGAAATTTTGATTTACTGTCAAAATTTTAATCGCATGAAAAGCCCAGTCAAAATGAAGGAAATTTACAAAAATATATTAAGCTCTTCCTTTTCTGTTATCCTGGCAACTGAAACAAGCTGGGACGAAAGCGTACGTAGTGAAGAAATTTTTGGAAGTGCATTCAATGTATTCAGAGACGACAGGAATTTTCACACGTCTCAGAAGAAGTCAGGCGGCGGAGTTCTCATTGCCATTTCGGCCAATTATAATTCAGAAATTATTAGCACTTCAAAATTTAATGAATTTGAGCATGTTTGGGTGAAATCACACATAGCAGGTGAAACACACGTATTTGCCTCTGTGTATTTTCCACCAGACCATGGTTATAAAAATGCTTATGAAGCCTTCTTCCAAATTGCTGAACACATTTTATCTGAACTTCCTCCAGAGGTTAAAGTTCACATCTGACATCTAAAGTTCACTTCAATCAACGCCATGCCGACTTTATTCCAGACTGTGAAAATGAATGTATCCTTCTCCCAGTCGTTGAGGATAATGAAACATTACCGTTCATTTTTGACAAAATTGCCACTTTGGTTCTTAACCAAATCAATAACATAAAAAATCAACAAAACCGCTATTTGGACTTTTTGTTAACGAATATTTATGAAGATTTCTGTGTGACCGAATCATTGACTCCCTTGTGGAAAAATGAAGCATTTCACACAGCAATCGAATATTCTCTGTTCAGGCATGAACATCAAAGACCCAACGACTGTGAATACGAGGAAGTCTTTGAATACAGATCCGCCAACTACGAAACTATTAAACATAGGTTAAACAGTGTCAACTGGCAAACAATTCTTAGGAATGAAGGAAATATCGAAACTGCTGTAGATATCTTCTACAAAATTTTATTGGGAATTATTTCCGAAGAAATACCTGTAAAGAAAAAACGACGTCTCAGAAACACAAGGAATCCATTCTGGTACAACAGACATATAAAAAATCTTAAAAACCAAAAACAAAAAGCTCATAAAATATACAAAAAATATAACAGCAGGGAAGATTTAGCAAACTATTTGGACATATGCGATCAACTTAATTTAGCTATCAGTAATGCATTTGCAGAATATAATGCAAAAACTGAATCTGAAATTAAGTCTTGTCCAAAGAACTTCTTTAATTACGTAAAAACTAAATTAAAATCAGACAACTTTCCTTCAATAATGCAACTTGACGAAAATGTCGGGGATAGCTCAGAAAAAAATTGTGATCTCTTTGCAATTTTTTTTCAAGAAATTTATACGACATTTTCAGAAAATGATCGCGACCGCGATTATTTTGCATTTCATCCAGAATTTTCAAGGGATATTGGAGTCAATCAAATTCAAGTACAAGACATTTTGCTGGCTTTAAGGACTTTAGATGCCTCAAAAGGACCTGGACCTGATGGAATTCCCCCAATATTTATGAAAAATCTCGCAACAGAGCTAACTGCTCCTTTATTTTGGCTCTTCAATATGTCATTGGAATCTGGAAACTTTCCTAAAATATGGAAAAGCTCATTCTTAGTGCCTATCTTTAAATCTGGCCGTAAATCTGACATACGTAATTATCGTGGTATAGCCATTATCTCTTGCATTCCAAAACTTTTTGAAGCAATTATCAATGAAAAATTATTCCTCCAAATCAAAAATAGAATTACCCACATGCAACATGGCTTCTTTAAGGGACGTTCGACCTCGACAAATCTACTTGAATTTATAGATTATTCATTGAATGCAATGGATAATGGAAACCACGTAGAAGCTCTGTATACAGACTTTAGCAAAGCATTTGATCGCATTGATATACCAATGTTGCTGTTTAAACTGCAAAAAATAGGAATTGAGCCAGGACTTCTGAAATGGCTTGAATCATATTTAACAAACCGCCAACAAATAATAAAATTCAACGGAAAGCAATCAAATCCTATTCAAGTCACTTCAGGTGTCCCCCAAGGCTCTCATTTGGGACCACTGCTTTTTATTCTATATGTAAACGATATTTCCTTCATTCTGAAAACAATAAAAGTGCTTATTTATGCCGACGACATGAAACTATTCTTGGAAATAAGAAATCAGGAGGACATCAACATATTCCAGAAAGAAATACACATATTCCACACATGGTGCTCGAAAAGCCTACTGCAACTAAACATAAAAAAGTGTAATTTAATATCATTCAGCAGAAAACGAAACACACCAAATATATTAATCTCATTAGGAAATCAAGTTGTTGGAAAATGTGAAAGAGTTAGGGATTTAGGAGTTATCTTAGATTCTAAACTAAATTTCAATGACCATTATAACACTATTATACATAAGGCAAATAATATGCTAGGCTTTATAAAACGCTTTAGCCTCAATTTTGTTGATCCCTACATAATAAAAACATTATATGTTGCTTATGTTAGGTCTATTCTGGAATACTGAAGTAGAGTCTGGTCCCCATTTCATAAAACGCATATTGGCCGAATAAAGGGTGTCCACGATGAAATTGCCACACACAAAATTGATTCGCAAAATTCGAGTTTTCATCCGATTGCCATCAAATTTTCAGGGATTGAGAAATAACTATTAAAATTTATTTTTTCTTTTTTATTGTATTTTATTTTCAGTCGATAAGGAAAGCCCGCACCCTGGCCGTACCCCGGCGGTTAAATTTTTTCCAACCATTGAATAATTCTTTTTTTTGTGTTATAAAATTTTTTTTTTTTTTGGTTTTTGGTTGTTTTGTTGGTTTGGGGGGGTGGGGGGGGGTGTGGGTGTGGGGGGGGGGGGGGGGGGGGGGGGGGGGGGGGGGGAATTGGGGGGGATTTTTGCGCGGGGGGGGGGGGAGGGGGGGGGAGCAACGGGGGAGGGGGGGGGGGGGGGGGGGGGGAGCAGCCGCTTCTGGAGGCACTCTTTTATGTACACCTGTCCGTTCATCGTGTCCTGGGTCACGAAAGGTGCACTCCGCTTCCCGCACGTGCAGATGGCTTGCCAAACCAGGAATTTCTTCGCAAATTTGGACATCTTCTGAGTGCGGACATGCTCCGGAACGCTGAACTTATCCTTGGCCGTGAAAAACAGGTTGCCGGGGATCTGTTTGAAGTCGGCCTTCACATATGTTTCGTCGTCCATGATGAAGCATTCAACTTTCGTCAGCATGTTGAGGTACAACTTCCTGGCACGGGTTTTGGCGGACTTGTTCTGCTTCTCGTCGCGATTAGGGGCCTTTTGTACCTTGAACGTTCGAAGCCCAGCCTTAGTTTTGGCCTTCTGGACAAAACTTCGGCTTATGTGCAGCTTCTTAGCCACATCCCGAACGGAGGCGTTCGGATTTCGGTTGAAGGCCCCAACTACGCGGTTGTGATTTTTGGTGTTGTACGGAATACTTTTGCTTTCACTTCTGGGCTTCCGATCGGTGGTCAACCGTTCCTCGAACCGCTTAATCACTCGCGACACCGTGGAATTTGCAATTCCCAACGTTTTAGCGATGGAACGATGCGAGAGATCCTTGTTCTCGTGATGAATGCGCAAGATTTTATCACGCACGAGCTGTTCTTTCGACTCCATTTCCGCGAAATGAAACTATTCTTGGAAATAAGAAATCAGGAGGACATCAACATATTCTAGAAAGAAATACAAATATTCCAAACACATTGCTTGAAAAGCCTACTGCAACTAAACATAAAAAAGTGTAATTTAATATCATTCAGTTTTGATCACAGGACTTTAAAACTTGCAGGATGTAAATAATGCACTATGAACTAAATCCACCCAAATTTTCATTAAATTCTACCCAACGGTTAAAAAGTTAGAGCAATTTCATAGTGTGGCAATTTCATCGTGGACACCCTTTAGAATCCGTACAAAAACAATTTCTATTATATACTCTTAGGAAATACGGGTGGACAACATTTCCTCTCCCATCTTATGAAGCGCGCTGTATGCTTATCAATATACAAATACTGACGCAGCGTCGTGAATTTGCAAAGGTTTCATTTGTAAACGATATCGTTTCGCAGCGGATTGATTCAACTAAAATTTTATCAAAACTCAACTTCTATATTCCTTCTCGTCAACTTAGAAGTAGGAACTTATTCATAACGAATCATTATCGGACGAACTATGCCAATTATGGGCCATTAATTCAAATTAATACCACATACAATCAACACTGCGAAACTATTGACCTAACTATGTCGAGGCATATCTTGAAGAAATATTTCAACACTATACGAAACAACACAAACTATTAAAATTTTATGAAAGCACTCAACCTAAGTTTTATGAAAGCTACTTAACCTAAGTTATTTTATCTACATATTTTTTTTCTCTTTTATCTAATCTGAATGTACTATAGCATAAGGAAATTTAAAACAAGAAGAAAATTATATGTAAATGTAATAGTCTACGTTGGTTTGACGAAATAAATAAATAAATAAAATTGAAAAATATTGGGCTATAATGAAGCAGGAACTTCGTAAGCATCCTAAAGTTGTCACTACAGAACAGGAAATGTTGAAGTCATGGTTGAAAGCAAAAAAAAATCTCGGTTCAAGCGTTGCAATATAGTGATATTGAACCGACTATGATCATGGCAAAACGACCATTAAAAATAACTAGAAAATAATAAGAATGATTAGTATCTGTCAAGATAAGCAATAAAGGTAGTTGGACTTAAATGGAAATTACTAATCATTCTTCTTATTTTCTAGTTTTTTTTCAGGACAAGGAAGAGGTCAATTCATAGTCAATCACTCTAATGATTTTTTCAGACTACGGAGCTGTAACATGATACAAGGCTATCTTGATGGTGTTTTTCTAGTTGATAGTTTTTATAACACCCTTGTATCATGTCACAAGTGTTACAACACCGTAGTCTGGAAGGTATAAGATGGATGGTGGATGGCAGGACCAAACAAAAGAAAAGTTGAAATATTTTCAATACCCATTTATGGGTAGAAAAATACCCATATTGTTTTCAATAACAAATTATCCAAATGCGTAATATTTTACCCATATTCGTGTTTTTTCATTTACCCACTTTTTGACTGCTACATACCGGTTTGAAAAATGGGTGAAATTTAACCCATTAATGGGTTTTCGATTCCTACCGTGTGAAGGAGGTGTTATTTATTAGTTCTAAAAACTACTCAGCTGGTATAACGCCGTGCTTATACTATTCTGCACTAGGTAGCAGCACAACCGTTTGTATACATATTCATTTTGCGTACCGCTCTAAAACATTTGTTACAAGCGGTCTCACGGAAGTGTAGCAAAATTCTAACTAAATGTGTGAAAATATATTATTTCTGTGTAGAAAGAGCAACAATATTCAAAAAGTTATGAGTAATAAATATTAAGTGGTAAAAAATATGCCTGTTTGCGCATAAATATCTATCTGAGTTAAAGTGACCAGATGGCTCGCGCTTTAACGCGGGACATATTATTAATTTATACACACTTAGATTTTTTTTACCGAAATCTGTAAAAGTTTACCGAATTTTCAACAGCTGAACGTTCGGTAATCCGATTTAACGGGTTTCGGTGAAACTTTACAGTTATCTGTAAAAAAATTACCGGATTCCGGTAAAATTTTACTGAAATCCGTTAAATCGGATTACAGAGCGTTCAGCTGTTGAGAATTCGGTAAACTTTTACAGATTTCTGTAAAAAAATCTAAGTGTGTAGAAGCGGGAAGGGTAGTTGGTTTGGGGGGTGAGGGGTGTGTGTTTCTTAAATAGATATTTCGAGAAATTATAGAAGTATATGGTCAACATAGTTTTTCACAAGTTTTATTTACATCCATTTATCCATCTTTAGGAATCACAAATCTAATTCAATGCTGTACGTGTCATACATACTTTTCTGCGCTGTGTACCTTACGTAGGAATGAAACATCTTTGGCAACATTTTTGCTGAATTCCTCGCATGTGTATTGAAAATTAAACCTAACCTGCAACAACGTTTTCAGTGTATCGACGCTCAACTGAGATTTTTCCGTGGTCCAAACTTTGTAAGCTACTGAAAATACCCTCTCCGTTACAGCATTCGTACCCGGCAAACATAACGCAAATTCTACAACTTATTTTAAGTTTTGAAACGGAATGTTTTCACTTCAAAATGTTTAAAGATCTCAATCCACCTATCTTATTTTCCTAGTCTTATTTTCATTCCACGGAGAAATTTTTTCATTACTTACATATTTTTTAGCATACGATACTTCGTCGAATAGCTCAGCTTCTTCTCTGTCGGCATCAACCGATTTGCCAGAATGATCAAATTTACGGATATATGCGAAACACGTTTGTACTGCCTGCCAATCAATGGTGGTTTTAAGGTTCACCCACTTAAAACAAATAACCTCGTCAAACTGAGAAACTCGAGCCTCAAGATAGTCAATACATTTCTGATAGAAACTAATCATATTCGACTTGTACAATGTTGACTTGGGCCAGCCGTTTTCCTCCAGATTTTTCAACTGACTTCGGACACTTAGTGGTAAAAACTGATTTTTTTTCACCGTATTCTCAAATACCGACGCCTGACTAAGCATGAAATACAACCACATTTCAGAGCTCTCATCTTAAAAAAATTCGCGAAGAGTTCTTGGACTGTGATCGATCGACAAAAAGTAAAATTTCAGTGGTGAGAACAGTTTTAACACTCGTTCAATAGCTGGCATCAAAGCTAGCCAGCGAGTCTTACTGTAGCCCAAAATCCTCATGTATTCTACTTCTGCTTCCTCGCAAAAACCTTTCAGTTTCTCGACCCTGACCGTGAAAATATAGAAATGACTGTAGATCTTAACAATAATACCCTCAATATCCACGGGAGGTTGATCCGCCGCCGCCTGAATTGTGTTGTGAACGATATGTGCAGCGCATCCTACACCCAAAATCTATCTCTGCAGCTGATCCTTTAGCTTGCAATAAACGTTGTTCGTACCCTTTCTATGGAGACCACCAAAATTTGTGTTGGCGAATTTTGGCTCGAAAAGCGCACGAACAAGCTTGGATGTGCAATCCATTGATCGGAATGACTGACTGTGCATGAGCAAGCTGCTGTTCCTTAAACCGAATTCTCCTTTTCGAAAAAAGTTGCTTACTTTTGACGATATGGCAGCCACTCCTAGGGCGCGCTTATGTTTTCTCTTTTGCCGTGTGCCTCTTAACATCGGTTTTACCTCCTGATCCGATGGAAAATTCGCTGCCTCAGGTTTCACAGTAAACGCTGCCGACGGTCTTCGCCTTTTTCAGGAAAGGAAATTCCTTTTTCAGGTCGTTCAAAAACAAGCACTGGCGTTTTTTCGACATGGTTGAAGTCGCTGAGAGATTGCCTACAGAACCGTATTGTAAACAAAATATCACAATGTCAAGTTTTATGTACATACCTTGCACAATCAATAACAATTTCTCAAGATTTCCTTGCAGAATTCGTAATATCGCACTGAAATTACTAAAACTGTTGCCACAGTCTTGCTGCACTCGATACAAACAAAGATAACTTTTGACAGATTTGCGCCGGTTGAAAAATTAAACACACTGACTAATCATCCTCACGAGCTCTTTTTCACAAACACATCGCTTATGCAGGTTGAAAAAAGACAACTGCTGTTTCAACTAATGAAGAATAGGAAGATGGATTTCTTTATGACACGATAGTGTTCGTAAGGTCAATCCATGACAGTAGCTGTCAAACGCATATAGAGATGTCACAAGTTTTTGAAAAAATAAAAAAGATGTGAACAGTGCTTTGAACTAACATTGCTTATGTTGAAGCTTTGACATGACCTGGATAAAGCGAAAAGCATATTAATGAATACCGAATCACGGGACATTTCGCTGGCTTAGGACGAACGCGGGACGCATTTGGACGCGGGACATTTTTTAGAAAAGCGGGACTGTCCCGCGAAACGCGGGACGTCTGGTCACTTTAATCTGAGTTGTTTTATTGGAGTTGAAATTTTGATTGAATCATCACTGGAATAGTTTCATCTGTTGTAATAGACAGCCTTGGATCGTGTTCTTTTGTGCAACAAGAACAGTGATGGGACGAATGACCAAGAGGTTAAAAACCCTTAAACAAAAAAAATAAAAAAATTGCAACAAGGAGCTGATTGTTTTATTTAAAAATGAAGATACTGAAAAAAAAAACACATTACCCTAAAAGAACAGTAACAATGAACCAAATAAGTTTGATTGTAATACAGCGATCATGCGTCCGTTAGTGTAGAAATGCATCTGAAAATCTAAATTAAGGACCGAATACTGATCGCGAACAAAGGCGTCAATTACCCAAATGTCAACCCGTTTGAAAGTTAGCAAAACATCTGAAGGGTGATACATCTCACTGCCGACTGAAACTCCCACGTACATTTTGGTATTTTATTTGACCGTTTTAAATAGCACAGAGCATTCCATTTTACAGCATGTTTCATTTGATTTCCTTCCAATGTTGCTTTTATTGTTATTGTTGTTGTTGTTGTTGCTTTTGTTTGTGTGTCTGTGTGTTTTTCTTCATAGTGATGTAATTCTTGTTATAAAAGAGGAATCCATATTTTACCGGGGTCTTGAATTGTGTTTATTTTTCTTCTCTTCTGGATATTGATTTGTGCCTGTTCTTCAGCGTTTTAGTATTTTCAAATGATCTACACTCGACATGTTTGATTACCAGTGTTTTTGTTTTATGTTTTTCTTCTTCACCATTAACAATAAGCCCTTACATACATAGAAAAACAGAAATTATTCGTTGCGAATAATTTAACGTGTCACCGGGTCGGGTTTATTTAATCATTGTTTTTTTTTCTTGCTTTCTTTTTTATTTTTATTTTTCTTACCACCAACCACTCCTGCCCTACAGTGAAATTATGTTTACCAGTTACGTGTACGTTTATTTATAGATACAATATATGCTTGATAAATAGCGATTGTTTTCTTCTTGCTTTGCTAAATGTATTCTAAAATACAAATAATAAATAAAAGTCTAATTCGACACATTCGGTTTGCTCTTGTTGCTATTTTGGTTTTACATATAAATGCGGGAAGAGAAATATATCTATAGAAAAGTGGGTACGCCCCCCATCTGCCCTTTGCATGCGGGTGATTTCCGTTTGTGTGGATGAGTTTGTGCCTGTCACGATTGAACTTTGTACAAACAATTAAGGTTTAAAATAATTCTACCTAACATAGTAAAACACAAACTAAAAGTGTCCGGCGTCGTAGATTTAAGATTTGCTTCCCGAGATGGTTCTATGTATAATTGTTTTACGCTTACGATCACTATCACTTGGTTGTATTCTCTAATGTTTGATTTATAAACATAGACTATCTGGAAGAAATTAACCCGGAAAAATACTAAGTACTTTCACGACGTGTGTCTGCATGTAAGTTTGTCATATTGTTTTATCAGTGTATTCGTGAATCTGTCCACGACTTATCTTCTGTATGATTAAGATTGTTTTTTTTTTCTTCAGAAAACACGAACTATTCACATATTCTAAAGTACGAGTTAATGTTGTATTACGAATTTCTTTGTATATATCAAATTTACAGTACGGATTTGTTATAAAATAAACGATAGTTTGACTTAACTCATTAATAGAAATGACAAACGAAATTGAACGGATTTCAATGCCTGCTTTGTGCCGTCGAGAAAAAAAAAACTGTTCTTCAAAGACGGCGTAACGAAACGCGAAATATTTGTGCTAAGTTCAGTTTTATGAAAATTACAGTGCTTACACTTTCCGATTGATTGCCAAAAATTACATAACTTCAAGTTTTAACAAAAGAAATCTAATCAGTGTTCTGTTTCAGTGTGCAATTTCATATTGTTTGCTTTGAGATCCTGTTCTATACTATTTTGCAATGGTTTCACAACTGTTGATTTTGATTCGATAAATGTGGGACAGTAAAACTTATCTATTCTAGTTCTGTCATGTTTTCTTCTTCTTCTTCTGTTTTTTTAAATTAGTCATTCATTAAGAGTTTAATAAATACATGTTCATCTATCATTATACAATCTTGGTTTCAGTTCGAACGTTCTCCATCCATCCATCTACATGTGTGATTCGTATATTTCCAGCAAAAGCTCCATCCAATCAGTGGAGTCAATTAAAAGTAGAACCTCGGAAATGATGTCGCTGCACGTGATGCCGCTAGTGCACTTACTCATTTTTCTTCCACTGATATCGAATTGTGATTTTTTCTCGTTCTCTCGAGTTTACTCACATCCTTTCCTCTACTAGTATAATTGCACGTACATTTTGCCCAGCGTCGAGGTTGGCCATGAGGCTTAAGCTAAATGGCAACAGTGACCAATGCGACACTGTACGACCACAACGTCGCTTGCATAGAGAGAGAAAGAGAGAGGAGCTGCTGCAGTAGAAGAACAAGTGCTGCGCTTGTTGAGAGCGATGAAAAGATTAGCCATAATTGCTGGAACTAAGTGGCACTGCTGTACAGTACGGAGTTTTTGTAGTAATTGGAACGATCTTGGAGTGGCCCTTTGACTTCGCCTTCGGCCGCCTGTTGTCGCACTTTGCGCTCGAGTTCCAACTCTTGAGCCAAGGATTCTGCAAATGGATGAAAAGAGGATGGAAACAAAATTAAATCACACTGCCACAAACATTAGAGTAAATCTCGGAAGATCACATTCCAGCGACCGGAGAGAAAGGATTCAAACTTTTATCCAACTCGCATCGCTCGAGGGTCTGAGTGCGAATGACACCTGGCAGACGGGGAGAAATGCCAGCTCCTGGCAGTTATAAAAATCAAATTTTCTTTTCTTTCACTTTGCTGGCATCAAAGCAAGCGAGATAAGCTAAACACTCTCCGGATGGTAATTTGATTTAAATTTTTCTTGTTGGCGTGCAGGGAAATGATGCACGCAAATGGGATTTTTGTTTTGCAGTAACGAATCCGAAACATAAGCGAAACAAAGCAGTGATTGTGTCAAACGGAATATTATATATATATTTATAAAAAAAAACAAGAGTGCAGCTTAGGGAGTGGTTTTTAAATGAAAGACAATCATTAGTTAGGCAGGTTCATTTAGGGGGGGTATGATATAGTTCAGCGCGAAGTGTGGGATTTTTTATTGGAATTTGCGAACGCCGTTAAGGCGTAGCAAAATCTAAACAATTTACATTTTTTTCTTTATATTTACGTTAAAAACGAATTTTCCTTCGAGCTGAATTCCTGCAGACCAAATTTTGTAGGGAAAAAAGATTAACAATGTGAATGGTTCACTGATTTTAGGGTTATGATTACTGTCAATCAGCCATTTCATTAAATAACGATATAGTGAGTCTCAGAATTTCGTGAAAATTGGTAGTTTTGTTCCTTATTACAAAATAAAAGACAGGTTTTTCTTTGCATTAGGGTGACCATTTCCATGTTAGGGAGGTTTTAAAAATCGTTTTTTAAGTTTTCCCGAAAATTACTTTTTTCAAGAAATCATAACATGAATCATAAATCACTGAACCTATGGAAAATGTTAAAACACTAAATGGAAGCTAATTAAACAACATTGATTGTATTTGTATTTTGCGATTTCCATGGTGTCTGAGTAGAGAGCGCTATACGATTTTATATTTTTTCTTAAAAATTTAGACTATTTTACACAATATATCAAAAAATTAGAGGAGAATATTTTTTTGTTTTTGAGATATATATTTTTGAAGTTCTCAAGTTTTGGGTTTTTGCGCCATACCACTATGGTACGAATAGCCAAATTTTGCGACAAAACTCAAAACCTCGAAAACCATTAACTTTAGACACATGATGTCTTTGGAAGATTTAATCTTAAAAATAAGATCTATCTTTTGGTTTGGGTGGTGACTAGAGTGGTGCTTATATGTTCATAATAAAAATTCTATCTTTTTATTCTTATGATTTAAAGTTCTGTCCAGTTAGAATCCAGATTCACATATTGTGTTGCAGTGGCATGGAACATGACCGCTGCAAGAATTCTTTTACAGCGGTTTGTTCACCTAGGCGCCCATTTCTGTGGTATAAATTTCACGGTGTTTCGTGCAGTGAGTCAAAAGTTATTTCAGATGGAAGCCGAGAGGAGAGCAAAAATTCTGCACACCCACGTTGATAATCCAACGTGGTCCGCAATAAAAATCGCCAAATCAACCGTGTATGATGTGCTCAAACGTTTCAGGGAGCGAAAGAGCGTGGATCGAGTGCCTCAAGGTAAGCGTCGTAGTGGAACATATGACCGCAAGCTGAGCCAGAAGGTGTTGAGAACCGTCAGAGCAAACCCTGGACTATCAGATAATGAAATCGCACAAAAATACGCTGCTGCTCACAGTTCAGTTCGCAGAATTCGTTTGCGAGCAGGATATCGTTCTTATCGAGCCAGCAAGCAACCAAACAGAACGTTGAAGCAAAGTTTCGTCACCAAAACTCGAGCTCGAAAATCGTAACAGCCGGTTTCGACGAAGTACCAAGGATGCCTGCTCATCGACGATGAAGCCTACGTCAAAATGGATTTCGGACAGCTTTCTGGCAAAAAATTCTACATGGCAACGGCACGAGAAGATGGTCCTGCGAAGTTTAAGTTTGCTTTTATGGTCAAATTTGCCAAAAAACTGATGATTTGGCAAGGGATATGCAGCTGCGGAGCAAAGTCCAAAGTGTTCGTGACGAAAGGGACGATGGACTCGAAGCTGTACAAGGAAGAATGCCTCAAAAACCGCGTACTACCTTTCATTAAAGCCCATAACGGTCCCGTTATGTTTTGGCCAGATTTGGCGAGTTGCCACTACAGCCGGGAAGTCATCCAGTGGTACCGCAATAATAACGTAGATTTCATCGGTAAAAACATAAATCCACCACACTGCCCGCAGTTCCGGTCCATCGAGAGATTTTGGGCAATAATGAAGCGGTAGCTTAAGAAAAGTGGCTCGGAAACTAATGATTTGGCAAGGAATCTGCAGTTGTGGCCTTAAAACCAAGGTTTTCATCACATCTCACACAATGACGTCGATGGTTTACACAACAACCAATGTGCAACTAGCGATTTGAAATTGGTTCACTGTTGTAGAACCCTTTGTTCCGAAGTACACCTTGCAGTCTACACCTTGCCATGCACTTTTGCGCTTTTCAGGGCCTTTTGGTACAAGTATCTTTGTTTTTGTTTTGGTTCGCTATGTTATTTTGAAAGAATACTTGAGAGTGTATTGGTGTGAACTACAGCCTAAGGGGCGAATCATTAAGCTTGGAACCGAGCTTGGGACCCGATGTGCTAGTATTTCCTGAGCCAACAAATATATTCATTTTCTTCATGACTATCCACCCGCTGGTTTACATTAAAGAGGTACTAGAATGGTATGCTGCAAACAATGTTAGTTTCGTCGCCAAAGAGATTAATCCTCCGAATTGCCCTGAGTTCAGACCGATCGAAAAATATTGAGCAATTGTCAAGCGAAAATCGAGGAGGGTTAAAGAAGGGAGATGACAAAAAATGGGGTGAAGGGGAATAAGTTCGCGGGGAAAGTCACAGGGATGTGAGATTGGGGATCGATTAAAGGAAAGGGGGAGTGGGTTGGGGAGGGGGGAATGTAATAATTGTTATATATTGTTTGAAAGTTTGAATAAATATCTTTTTTTTTTGTGTTGTGTGGGTGTTGTTGTTTTTTTTTGGGGGGGGGGGGCTATTTTTTGGGGGGTTTAATAGTGGTGGGGGGTTTTTGGGGGGGAGGGAGAAAAAAAAAAAGGGGGGGGGGGGGGGGGGGGGTGGGGGGGGCCCAAGCAGCACAGTAAATCCTATATGAGTTTTCAAAGCTTATTAATAACATGATCAGTCTTTCAACGTTTGATTTAGTGTCTCATATACAACTCGTTTAAAACAAAAAAAGCGCAAGAGGTGGAGCTTATATATAACATGTATGAGGTTATAAATGAGTGGTTTTCTTAACTTGATTATAACTTAAATACAACCCATGCTTACGTTGTAAACAATGCAGAAAAAGTTATATAGGTGTTGTAAATAAATATTTTTGGCTTACAAGTTCTCCTTCTCATCCGTGAGTTGTTTTCTCGATAAAAATAAAAACAAAACTTTGGGGAAATCATCAAGGTGAACAATTGCAGTGGAGATGCAAAAGGAGAGTGAAATATCAATATATTTTTTTGCATAATTTGTGTTAAAATAAATCTTCTTCATCCAAAAAATACTTGAGCCCTTTCAATTTTATGGTGAAATTTTGCCTTCTACTCGCTGAAAATTCACGCGCTAAGTAAAAAGATTACTTTTAATGAACGGAATTGTAAAATATATACGTGACTATAATTTTTAATTCATTAAAAACGTGAATTTAATATAAAAAATAATGAAGAATTAAACTTACAGTAAAATCCATCTCAAATTTCTCTCAAAGCAGGGCTACATAAAGAATTCTTCAATGAAATATTTTATGTCCTCTAATCACACCCAATATAACCGCCATATTCATCATAGCCATTGAAAACACGAATACACTACCCCTTAAATAATTTGGAATAGAATAAAAAATGGAAAAATTTTAAAGATTTAAAATTGAATAACACAATTAGACTTCATTTGGTTCAAAAAATAACTAATAGAATATTTTTGGAAAAATATAAAAATGTTTCCTACCCGCATCTTTCACAAAATTGGTTTGATGCGTATTTTGTGTACAATTAATGTTCCATTTATGATAATGAACTAACCATATCTGAAAAATGTTTTGTCAATCCAAGCGATTTTAAGACAAATAGCAGAATAGAGGTAAGTCTCGACCAATTTAGGTGAGTATTACCGTGTTCCAATTTTGCTTTAGTCTAATTGTAGAAAAATAATAATGCTTGTATGCACGTCCTAGGTATGAACTTGAGCATACATCTTGATTCCCCTCTTTTCTATCATCCATGATTTCGTTGCTAGCGTTGCTATCGTTGCTATGTACCGAACAGCGAAATCGATCTTAGCAACATGTTCAAATAGAATGTGGAAAATCCATCAATTTCAAATCAAGTCAGAACGGAACGGATGTTTTGCCGCGGCTGCAAATTTGAAGCTCCAAGATATCATTTACCCTAATTGCAAGCAACCAACTTTCTAATGGTTTACTGGATGACTTTATACCGAAACTTCTTGAAAATTTACCGAGTGAGTATCAATCACCATACAAATTATCCGTATTTAAGGTCATATTCGACCAAAAGCCTTAATATTTCATGTTGAACACTTTTCAATGATGCGGTCAACGTGTATAACTTGTTTTTTTTTATTGTAGATTTTAATTGGGTCATTTGCCACATATCTGAGGTGAGGTTTGTACTCGTGACTTCGCGGCTCATGAAACTTGTCAAGATATTAGCATCTGAAAAATCAATGGATCGGAATTTCCGCAGTTTGGAGGATGATGTAATCAAAAGAGGTCCATAAAAGGATTAATAGGACTGTCGTCAACATAACAGTAGCATTGAATTTAAAAACTCCTACACATGCGTGAGTATGGTGATTATTCCTTCAAAACTGAAAGTAGCATTCTTGAGAGTCTATTGCACTTTGAAATTTTTCACTCCTACGGCTACCAAATTTTAATAATACAGAGAGAGAGAGAGAGAAAGAGAGTGAGAGAGAGAGAGAGAGAGAGAAGGATTAGTATTTTCCATTTAATTCCACTAAATTTTTTGTATCCTTGACAGGTACGGGTATTTCGCCGACAATGTGCAAATTTCTTCAGTGTCGACTATTAGTACAAGACATTGAAGAAGTCTGCACATTGTAGGTGAAATACGCGTATCTGTCAAGGACACAATAAAGGTAGTGATATAAAATGGAAAATACTAATCTTTCTCTCTCTCTCTCTCTCTCTCTCTCTATTTACAGACATTCCGCTAAGAAGCTCTCATTCATTAGGATTCAAAATTTTATGTTATTGAAGAATCTCGCTTTGGCAAACCATGGCTCATGAAGTACCAGTATACATAATTGAAGCAGCTGAATTCACCTGTTCCTCGATTATGCCTTGTTCAGACTACAGAGTTATAACATGTTATAACGGTTGTCAAAAAATTGCAACACAGAATACACCATCAAGATAGCCTTATAACATGTTATAACTCTGTAGTCTGAACAAGGCATTAGACTCCTCATGAATACACCTAAAAGCTGAACGCGCAAAAAACTGGAGGGAATCTCGCTTAATTTACGAATTCGTGTAGAACTAAAAGGACTACGTATCTGCTTTCAATCTGAAAAACCCTGACAAATATCGGCCAATTAAAACAAATGCTTGATCTTGTATGAAAGCTTTGTTTTCTGTAAGTAATTTTTATCGATAAATGTTATAAAGGTTGAGAGCTGCTATAAAATTCTATCGTTTCTTCATTGCAGTGGATCTCTTTAGGTAATTCCAACATTTAAATGAACTGTACAGAGTACTTGGTTGAGCTTTTCATTTCAGGAACTGCCCAAAAAATTGAATTCGATGCATTGGTGCTTCCCTAATTTGTTAAGAAATAGAACAACCAATAGTTCTTACTATGGGATTGTAATCGCGTTCAATGATGGTTTATGTGATCAAGCAAACATAAAATGTCCTTCCGTGAGCCAACAAAATTTGTAAAAACACCCAAGCGCTATTCTCAAGTATTGAAGCATCTGTGAAACCAAAATATCTATACAAAAAGGTTAGGTACATAATAATACTCCAATTTTGTGCAACATCTTCAATGAGAATTGAAGATCCCCAATGATTATGAACCCAACCTATCAATGTTTTCCGCCAGCTCGTCATAGTTCAACTTGGCGGTCAAAGCCTTTGCATAAAAATGACACTACCACTGGTGAGACGTGTCCTAACAAATTATATTCGAAATTTCATCTCTATTTACCGAAGTTTGTGTGACGTTTGGGTGAATTAAAAGTGATGCGATAGAGAAGTGAGATTGCTCATCCCGGGTGAAATTAGCCATACAAATCAAACGAAAAGTCGCTTAACCAGAGATGTCAAATCTTACTACATAACCATTATTTCTCCTTAAACGCCGCACAGAATAGACCTTAGATGTCTTAAATAGTCATGTGACTTTCCATTCAATTTACACTGATTTAATAACTCAAAGTGACACATTCGTGTAGTATTTGTATGAGGCAAAAAGGTAGATGGATCATTAATCAATAACGATGTTCATTAAAAAGTTGAAAAATGCTCCGCGAAAAAGGTCGACTTATTCCTTTAAAAACCAATAGAAATGCAGTTAAAAATCTGAAATGTTCAGTAAATAATTGAAAAACGCTCCCTGAAAAAGGAAAAAAAATGTGCAGTTAATATTTAAAAATATTCTTTCAAACACTGGTATGCTTCATTTTAAAGTGTAATTCCATCGTTTAAGGCCGGCGCACATTGGATCCGATCCAGCTGATTTGACATAAATATGACAGAAAACCTATGGGCTAACTGTCAAATCAACGCAAACTCAGCCGGATCGGATCCAATGTGTGCCGGTCTTTACAATCGGAAAGTAGCCGTTAGAAAATTATTGTGTGCCGTAAAATCAACTAAAATTTGCAGTCAAGAAGCAGGATCAATTTCAGTTTTTTTGCTGCACATTTTAATTGATTTTACGGCACGCAATAATTTTTACCGGTTTCTTTTCCGATTGTATACGGTGGAATTACACTTTAAAATGGGGCATTTTAGTGCTTAAAAAAGAGTATTTATAAATATTAACTACACATTTTTCTTTTTTTTACGGAGCGATTTTCAAATATTAACTGAACATTTCAGATTTTTTACTGCATTTTCATCAATTTTTTAATGAGCAAATCAAGTTTTTTACGGAGATTTTTTTAATGACAATTTCATCTATTTTACTTAGCAAAACAAGGGCTGCCATTTATGTAACTTAATTAACTTTATTAGCAAAAAATATGTATATTTTCAACACATACTCAGAAACATGTAAAAATAAATTTTAAAACTCAAACACAAAGCATAACGCACAAACATTTGTTAAAATACATTTATTTTAATATATTGAACCGTGCTTAGATCAATAACTTTGATCCGCACTATACTTCTTGACGAGTAATTAAGAAATATTATATGCAGGTTGTATGATTGTTATTAAATCTTATTTACAACATAAAAAACATGACTTTCGTTTGTTGCATTCCCGATGTTATATATATATGTTATATTTCTGTACTCATAATGTTTTAATAGTTGCTGAGTAGCAACGTCTGGCAGCTTTAATGTCTGGCAACCATATGTATTTGACAGTACACTGGCTAGGTCAAATGGAAGCACAATAATAAAATTGAATTAGATTCGTTTATCCGTCTCTTTAAGTGAAAAACAATGCCGTTTTGTGTTGTTCAAACTCGCAAATCTAAATCATCGAAGCCAGTGCTCACAATAGTACCCTCTAAATGGGTATCGAATGGTAATGTTTATTGGCCGTCGACCAATTTGATAACTTTGTCGGCTAATGAAAATTCACAGCCAGAATTAACATGGCGTAGTCAAAAATGTAAAGTAGTAGGTCAAGCAGCTACTTACAAATCCAGGTGCAGTTCAAAAGCTGGAAAATATTACGGATTCGGAAGATGCAGTCCAAACAAGCCTCGGAACTCGTGCTCATCCAGGTAAAAAATGCGAAAAATTCCGATCAAAAATGTATCAATTGGCCCCACCTAAAGGTGATTCACCCAAGGTAAGAGAGCTATATGATAATTATTGTATTTTATTGAACAATTTCATGCATTTTCAGGATATACTCAACACTAAAAAAAATAAACATTGCCTTGTAACTAAAATACCACGGGACCAATCACATAAATCTTCTTCGCTTATTGAAAATGTGATCTCAATGCAGCCAACTTGTTCATATAAATTATCATCGAATAGCAAAACCTTGACACAACCAATCGTCACATCACACATTAATCCTATTGCTTCTATGGATCCGCTTCCGTCGATTGAACTCCAATCAACTACTACCAGGGCAGAGACAATTATTGCCGAAAAACCCACGGAAATTGAGCACCATATTGCAGATGATCAGCAAATTCACGAACAGGTGCTAAATATTGTAGAAGGTATTCAACCACTAAAAGAACACCAGCAGCAATCAAATGAGGTAAACTCGTAGTAACATTACGTGAAGAATACAGTACTCCATTACAGCATTTCAACATTCATATGCTGTTGATGCATATGCTTGCTTGGGTACTGAGATTCACCCATATTTATGTTAGTTATATAATATAGTATGTACTTTTACAGCTCGAATTCGCGATGGCAGAACCTTTACAAGTTATCCAATCTTCGGATGGCAGACAATTTGTTCGGCTTGAGAATGGAAATTATTTAGAAATTATGCCAAAGCAGATGATTCCTGATAAAGTACCAATAAACCTCACTAAAACAGACACGTCCACTGAATTTGATAATGATCAACCCGTTACTCTGGAGGACATCAACGAACGATTGATACGTATCGAAACTTACCTACAAAAGGTTATGTTGTTTATGGCTGATGTGTCCAAATTCATGGAATTAAGGGCAGAACCTGCAACAACAACAGCACCTGTAAAGCGACGAAGAGAAAATTTCGAAGAGTTGGATATGCTATTCCCCATAATTAACGATGAGATGTTACTATCATTCGAAACTCGCCTCAACGATCAAGTTTTCTTCGAAAAACTTTTACGGTATGTGTCATGTCAATATGAACTGAATGGAAAAAGAGACGGAAAAGCGTTTTTTAAAACGCTAATTCGGAAAATGATTACTCCTTATGCACTTTTACCGTACTCGTGGCTAGGGACGTCCAGACATATTTCTCAAGATCGAGAACCGAATAAAAGTTTCAAAAATTTATTTAAGAATATTGTTAAGTTTTTCAACAGTGCAACATCTGAGGCAGACTGCACGTTTTCTAATGAAGGAGTTTGCAAAGCATTCAGTGATATTCTTCGACAGAAACACACAGAAATGAAACGGTTTTTGGCTGGAGGTGAACGAAGAACACCCTCGTCACGAGTGAGACCGCGAAAAGTTGAACTGCAGTCGATGAAAATGGAAATGGATATGAACATGGAAAGCTCTGAAATGGATACCACTTCAATGTCGAGTGCTAGTGAAGACAACGAAGATTCTTTGAATACGTTATAGAACATGACACTAACTTTTTATTCATTAAAATCAAAGAATAATAACAATGAATATAAAATAAAGGAAAGTAATAATAATATTGCGTTTACTTATTTCAAAGTGTGGATCAATGGAATAAATATTACTCTAAGTGAATCCCTGCTGTTATAATGAATTTTCACCATTTTTCCTCGAATCTCGTGAATTTCCAGACTTTGTGCTGGCTTCAGATTTAAATGTGATACAAAGATAAACAATGATGATGACAATAATGGTTTAACAAAAAAATCCATTAGATCCTGAACTTGGCGCCCATAATAAAAAATTGTATCTTCAGTAGGGTTGTAAATAATATAATCTACACATACAACACCATACCTGTCAGTTAAAACCCACATATCGCTATCTGAAGACGTGTCTAACACAAAGTCATCTAAATTTATGTATGAGTAAGCAATATAGTTCTTGTTCTCCAACATATTCCGTAATGTTCTGTCCATACTACTGGTTACATTGCATTTCCTTTTCAACATTAACGATAATGACTTTTTTCTAGCAACAATGTTGGGATTTGAAGTATTGCATTGTATTTCCGTGATCCGCCTTGAAACTTGTGATAGAGGAAGATTACCACTTCGGATGAGTCTTTTGAGTGTATACAGTCTTGATTCAAACGGATATGCATCAAACGAGTCAAGTGGTCCAAATCTTTCAACATCATCAATCAAATGTACTAAATTGTGCATATTGCTACAAAATAACTGTGGACCGTACAGCACCTTCACTCCTTCTAGAAAGTCATTGATGAGGTTTCGTGCGATTTGGTAATTTTCTGGTGGCTGATCGTGTCGCGAACAAATTTGAACTGCACAATAAAAATTTAAAAAGTGGTCAGAAATTTCATCTGTCTCGAAAAATTGTTTTAATACTATTGGACTTAAGTACAGTAAGAATGTACGATATTCCGTTCCTTTCCATCGGGAAAGGTGATCAAGGCTTCGTACTGGTCGCCTAATTTCACGTGGCAATTTACATTCTTGCAAAAATTTGGACACGTTTTGAATTTTGTTAGCAGACCATTTAGCGTTATGATTATTCAGATTTCCACATTTCCAGCCATTTAAAAACCTTTTTGTTATACCTACATCGAGAAGATGTAATGCATCACCAATGGAAAAATCCAGAACCATATCCAATCCATGTATTTTTTCAAGGATACTATCAGTTTTGTGATGCCCTTCATACACTCGAGCACGAAATTCTGCATCGGTCCTCAATGCTGCATTTATTTCTGGGAAAATCATGGTTTTAAACTCATGTGAATATTTACCTTCAGTTACGCATTTTAGGCAAGAATTGTATCCATTGTGGCCAATAACACCTAAAATAGTAATTATTTATGCAACTAGTTAATGTGTGTTATACTTAAAGGATCATTACTTACCACGCAGCATGGATCTTGCTGGTGTATCGCAAATGAAACATCGGAGCTTAAATTTAATGGTGGTTTTCTTAATGCTTAAACCGTTTTGCAAAACATTATTGAGTTCAATGACGAACGGTTCAAGGAATTTATTTACATCTTTTGGTTTATCTACAAAATAAATACTTCCTTTTTAAATTCAAACATAAGAAGGTTACAGAACTTACAGTTTCCACAGAAAACTCCCACTACTAAAGGTGAATACTGAGATCTCAACTCATGGATATTAACAAGGATAGGCCAGAAGGATTTTGTAGAGCTTTTAAAGGTGGGCAAGCCATCAATATTCACATCCAACGAAAGTTCATATGGAGTATTTTGAAGCTTGGATAAAATTTCAATTAAGCCTTTTTCTTAACCATAGTGCCAATATTGCCCGTCAAGGTTTTTGTCTGACTTAATATTTGTCTTACGTGGAGTTTGAATCAGTGTTCTTGCATCTTTTGGTAAGGTATTTGTAGAGGTATGGGTTTTCAGTATAGTATACAATCTAGCAAACAGACAGAGAACAAATCTAGCTTCTGATTCATATATGATAGTGATGGAAATTCGTTCGTTTTTCACTGAAATTTGCTCATTTCTAGGGATTTTTTTCTTTGGGGCGATTTAACAGTGGGGGACTTTTTTTTTTTTTTTTTTTTTTTTTTCATTTTTAAATAAATATTTCTTTTTTCTTTCTTTTTTTTGCGGAGTTGGTAGTCAACACTGTTGTGTTTCGATCTGTACTAAAGAATCACTCGAAAGTTTTGCAATGGCGCTGTAATAAACGAAAGAGAACGAGACAGGAGACAATCTCTCATTGTTAGATTCGCCCTATTGAAAAAAGTTTCTAGATTTTTAATATTCGCCTGTCAATGCTAGAATGTTTGATTGCGTGATTTTCAATGTTAGCCTCACAAGTACAGGGTGTCCGAATATTATCCGTACAACAAAATAGTGTTAAAACTTTCTTTTATTGTTGGATTAAAAAATCAATATGTGTTGTTTGTTAAAGCAATATTTTTGCAAATTACAAGTTTTAATTGTTCATATCAAAATGACCGCCTCGTGTTTAGGTGCACGCCTTCAAACGTTTCGGAAAGTTATACACGATGGCCACGAGTTCTTCGACAGATATTTGTTCCCAAACCTTTAAAAGAGACGATTTTAGATGTTCTAGTGATTTATGCGGTGTATTGCAGGCTCTTGACTCCAAGAGTTATAAGGCCACTCATCTTTCGTTAAAAAGCTTGGAAAATGCGTTCGCAAAGATTAATAGTCTTTTTCGCTGCATGAGGTCCTGTTGAAAAATCCATTCATTTTTGCCGAAATGCTGCGGTGCCCAAGAATCTACTTTGTCAGTAAGTAGCTTCTGATATACTGCTTGATTCACTTTCACCCCCTCGTCGATGAAGATCAAAGGGTTTTTTTTTCGGCCAAACCATGACAGAAGCGGCATGATCGAAGCGGGAAATCGTCGTAAACTATGGCTCCAACGGAAGATTTTGAAATGTTCAGGGATTTTACTCTCCCTACGCGGTCATCTAGCATTCCAAGCTGTTGATATCGTTTTATTGCGTCACTCACTGTAGATTTTGCCATATTCAGGGTCTTTGCAATAACTGAAACAGTTTTTCCTTTTCGATAAAGTTCAATTACACCTGCGCGCAACTCATTCGGCTTTATTTTGAATGAATTAGAAATCACAACTGTACCGAACTTACTGCGTATAAAGACAATGAGTCAAGATGTTAAACCATGTAGGTATGCTTACCCAACAAACATCGGTGTCGAATAACCGCTTGTTCAAACAAATTTGGAGAAGTTGTTCAGCTTTTCCTTCTAGAAAGCTGAATAACTTCTCCAAATTTGTTTGAACAAGCGGTTATTCGACATCGATGTTTGTTGGGTAGTTTAATCCGCTTGGTTGTATTGAGGCATGCCGACAAAGTTTGTACGGATAATTTGCAGACACCCTGTACTGGAGAAAAAATATCGCCCAATACTGTTCGTTTGTTCTTGACATTATCATAAATTTCGCCTTCCTCGTTTCGCCGTTGTTTTGATTATTTTGGCAGTATCCTCTTTTACTTTACGCCAAGTTTATGTTTTAATTTAAAATACGCCTTTCGTTTTATCAACAATCAATAAGGCGTAAATCGCACAATCAATTGTTTTGATGGTAAAATAAGGGTGCCCCAAGGGTGGACGCGACTCGCGACGCGGTGCGAAGTTTGACAAGTCGCGTGATGTCGCGTGACCGATCTCCGTACATTTAAACAAATCGCGATGAGCGATTATCATGCGACCAACCACTGCATACACTGGTTTGTCGCTCGGTTTTTGCGCGTCCCTCCATCCCCGGGAGTTGTATCCGGCATGCGGTGGTGGCTCCCTCGGGGGCCCGCTACCGTGCAACAACATACCGTGAGTGTGCCGGATGTGACCCGAAAGATGGTGAACTATGCCTGATCAGGTTGAAGTCAGGGGAAACCCTGATGGAGGACCGAAGCAGTTCTGACGACACAAGTGTTACATAGGACCTAATGCAATGTTTGGCTAGAAGTGGTTGGATATCATCCATCAGAACGAATAAATTTTTGCTTGTTTCGACGTCAAGCTTCTTTAATCATTTACACAGTGAGGGAGCGAAGGAGACGTGTTCTGATTGTTGGAAGAGTGCTTCGAACAATCAGAACTCGTATTTTTAAGCTGAAGGCTGCTCCACTGGAGTTGCTCTTCTAGACATAGAAAAAGCATTCGACAGTGTTTGGCATGAAGGTTTGATTGCGAAACTGAAAAAGTTCAATTTTCCGCTTTATATCATGAAATTAATTCAAAACTACTTAACTGATAGAACTTTGCAAGTAAATTATCAGAATTCTAAATCTAATCAATTGCCTGTCAGAGCTGGTGTTCCTCAAGGTAGCATTCTTGGGCCAATACTTTATAACATTTTCACTTCAGATCTCCCTGATTTACCTCAGGGCTGTCAAAAATCTTGCTTTGCTGATGACACAGGCATTTCCGCTAAAGAAAAAAGTCTTCGTGTTATATCCAGGAGGCTACAAAAAAGCTTGGACATTTTTACAGATTATGTTCAAAAATGGAAGATTTCTCCTAATGCTTCCAAAACTCAACTTATAATATCCCCACACAAGCCTAGAGCTGCATTTTTGAAACCAAGTAATAGTCATATGGTCACTATGAACGGAGTTCCAATTTCTTGGTCAAATCAAGTAAAATATCTTGGACTGATACTTGATCAAAAATTAACTTTTAAAGATCACATTGAGGGCATTCAAGCCAAATGTAATAAATATATAAAATGTTTATATCCTCTTATAAACAGAAAATCCAAACTTTGTTTGAAGAACAAACTTCTAATATTTAAACAAATCTTTAGACCGGCCCTGCTTTATGCTGTGCCAATATGGTCTAGTTGTTGTGCTACTAGGAAAAAAACACTTCAAAGGATTCAGAACAAAGTTCTGAAAATGATTTTGAAGCTGCCTCCCTGGTTCAGTACTATTGAATTACATAGAATTTCAAACGTTGAGACTCTAGAAAAAATGTCCAACAAAATAATTCATAATTTTAGAAAAAAATATTGCAGTCTTCAATTGCAATGATCAATTCTCTCTATAAATAAGAACTAGTTTTAAGAAATCAATAATTATTCTTACACGCAGGCAAAAGGAACCCTGTTAAAAATACTGAATAGACAAAGTAAAAATAATATTAACACAATTAGATATAAATGATAGCATATAAGGTTGAAATGTTAATAACTTAGCAGGATCACCTAGGTTAATATATGAATGTAAAATAATGTAAAATTTGGAATAAATAAAGAGTTAAAAAAAAAATAAAAAAATAAATAAAAAGAACTCGTATTTTTCGTTCTTTCACGGTGTAAATGATTAAAGGAGTTTGACTTCAAACTCCGTCGTTTATTTAAACAGCAAATTCGATTGGCCTCACCTGTTTACATCTCATTTGCATGATATCGCTTCTAATCTCGTTTACTATGGGTATCAAGTCGCATTGAAAATCGCTTCAACTAGGAACGCGTCGCGTTGCGCTCGCTTCCACTATGGGGTCCATCTAACACTACGCCCTTTGCGGAAACAATCTTTAATGAATAAAATTAATAAAATTTGGCACTCTGTAGGTCAAATTGGTCACCTTGTCGACGACGAAAGAACTTATCTCATGCTATAAACATGCATGTGAGACCAAAAATTTGACCAGTAGTGAAAGTATCACATATTCTAGTCATTTTTTCACTGCCAGGTCGTAGAATGTTTATATAAAGGCACTAACATCAGGTGTGATACTGGCGGGTTATGCCGCAATTCACTCTTAGACTTCTTACTTTCAATCTTAGGGAAACGACTAAAAGTACACGTTTCATTTTTGTGGCAATTTATGTTGTTGTTTATCCATTGCTGGAATAAATAACCAAAATACCTGGTTTGCTAATGGTATAATAAATAAATGTAATTGTAACATCTTCGAAAAGGGTGAATGTTTTAATGGGAGGAATTATCTGACTGTTCGAAGTGAAGCACATTGTCACAGAAAAGTGTTACTTAAGACAGACGATGACAGACAGGTATATTAGAAATAGGACGCGGAGGGCCCGCTTAGAAAACACCATTAGAAGTAATAGAATAAACCTTTCCATGTGGTTTATATCAATACCAGTGTTTGGTGAGTCATATACATAATTTTAGGTATACATTGGAGCTTCCATTTACGACTTAACAGTTTTTTTTCTTTTCAAGAAAAAAGTAAAACAAAAAGGTGGGATTATTCCATAAGCTCTCCCTTTTATTGTATTGGCCTCCATAACAAAAAGGGTACCATTGCAGAGCATATGATTGATCAAATTATTCGCAGTTCTACTCGCCCAACGCCCCCTGTTGGGTGAGGGATAGAGGATGACACCCCCCCCCCCCACCCCTCCACACACACATACACATACGCACACGTTATATTTATATTAGAGGTTAGCAAATGACGCACTCCAATATATGGACTATGAAAAACAAAAAGATTCCTCCATAGAACAAAAAAAACGTCTTCAAAAATTTCTTTTGATTTGATGTTGATTTCAGTGCTTTGAATTTCATTTAGATTCAATAAATGAACGGATGACACGTGAGCAAAGTTCAACTCTCGGAATATGCCTCAATAGAACGATTAACACGCGCACGTAATCGAACATTGTAAAACAATGAAACCAATCTGCTCTATTGTGTCTAAGTATTATAGCCAATGATATCAATAACGGAAAACTTATCATGCTTCAAATTTATACTGAGAAGATCAAGAGTTTTCCAAAACTTTCGACGAACGTTATGCTCCATTGGAGATTTTCAGATGAAATACATCTGAAATCAAAACAAGCAAACAAGTGTGTCTTCCCTTTCTCTCATTCCCAAAAAAAAAAAATGTCAACCGAAAAACAAAATAAAACGCACTGCCTGAATGGCAGCACCTCGAGTCGTAGCATGAAATTGAATCCACTTTCCTAATTCTTCCCGTGTTTATGATGTTTCACTTGGCGTATCATGGCCTACTCAAACCTCGAACAAAACCATCCCATCAAACCAGCCGAGAAGTGATACGTACTTCTTTCCAACAATAACAACAACAAAAGAGAATTTCTCGCATTCCACCCCCCCTCGCCCAACCAGCCCCGCCGGAGGCACATCGCAGCTATCCGGTAGTGGAGCAAAATCCAGGTAAGAAACGGCAGCCCGTTAAGAAGAAGAAGGAAAAAAGTTACTTTTCATAATATCTTTGTTTGCTTTGTTGGTCCTGGCTGGAAAAGCCCCCCAGCCTGCAGCAGCTCAGCACATTCGTGACCGCATGTGATTTTTGGCTTTTTTTCCGAACAAGTACGTGTGTGGGGGTGGAAGCAATAAAAAAATCGCAGCCCTGCAGTACTTACAAATGCATGAACCTCGAAACCTTCGCTGCTTTCCGGGTAGGTAAATTTCAACTGCCCCCCGAGGGGAGCGACCAAAATTACTCCTCCCACCCAGACGCTGAAAACGAAAGAAGCGAAAAAAAAAACAGCGATGCCACCCCCTTCGCTTGCAACCGTTTCGGCAACAGACAACAGAAGAGCGTGTAGCTCGGCAGTCACACGAACGACGCACTACCGACGTCGCTGTGACTCAGAGAAAGAGAGGAAAAAAAAATATATATAGGTGCAAGGCACAAAGAAATGAATAAATTGGATTATGTTTATGAAAAAACATTTAATACAAATATAGGAACAAGTCGAATGAAAGGCCCGGCCGGAGTGCCGTTGAGTACTTTCCCGTCTTATTTTGTCGAATTTGATGAGGGAGATGAGCGAGGAAAACGGCATCGTTTTACATCTTTTTTTTTTTCTCCACAGGGCATAACGACAAACAGCACCGAGGAAATTTTCTTTTCTTCACTTTTAATATATATTTAAATTCGAGCGCAAAATGCTCATTTGTATCGACAGCGCGCAAATCAAATGTAGCGAAAAACTTTTCCTCGACTCTAAGTAGGCCCGGCCCGGCTCTGGCTGGTGGTTCTTGTTTGACTTGGATCAAATGTACGTAGGAAAAGAAGTTATCCAGAAATAAAATGGATTGATGTAAAATTGCAAAATGATTATGAAAATGGATCTAACTTCGTTATGTTACGATTGACATCATTATTGTCATCATTTGTTTTCCACCCTCTGTTTCGGTGGCCTACTGGGATCGACCCTGGGAGGAAGAAAAGAAGGTGGCTTGTTTGCCCTTCGCCGCCTGCTTGGCTCGGTAATGTCACGGTGGTGTTGTGCGGGAAGTGACAGCAAATAGTAAAAATAATATCTACGAGGGTGGTTGGTGGCTGCACGAAGCCGAGATGGGTACACAATACACAAACACAATATGGAGTGCAAAGCCAGAAAGTAATAGCAAGGTTCAGCGGTTTTCAATAGCGCTGATAACGCGATTTGCTGAAAAGTTTACAAATGCATGCGACAAGAAATTTGCATACCGGTCGTTTGGAGAAGTGGAAAAGCGAAAGAAAAATTGCTGGTAGGATGGAAGAAAACAACTGGGCCGTTGATACAATGTTGTTGGCAGTTTTCGGCAGTAGCGGTGGAAATGTCTTTTTGATATCATCGGTGAAATTGGCATGAGGCAGCAACACACCGCCGACCGGAACTAATAAAATTATGGAGAAATTATGGTGTTGATGCCGAAGGGTCGTTGACTGCGTGGCTGAACGTTTTGCGTTGCTTCTTTTTTTTTATGTAAATGAATTCAAGGAATGGAGAAGCTCTTTTTTTGGAACGGTAATATTTTTGTTTTGTTCAAGGTTGATCCTAAATCATTCCAATTTTAATATCAATTGTAAGGACGACAGCAGTTAATCATTATTTCAACAAAGAATGCATTCTGAAATTACAATATAGAGGATGTTGTATTCATTATTGAGATAACTTCTGGTGATCATAGATGATAATATTGGATGAGAAAAATCGTTCTACGCCTATGATAAAATGTCAACTTAACAGAGTTATCGAGCAATCTCCACCAAAAAGAGAATGCCACTTATCTTTCTAATTCATTTAATAGCTGCATCAGCTATTACAATTTGTAGATGTTCAGCAATCACAATTTGTTTAGTTAATGGAATTGAATAACACTTTAGAATTAGCAAAGTGAGAAGTCAGCGTTTTTTTTTCTTTACTTACGTGATTTTTAACCTGAGGCTGGTTCGTCACGCCAGGGCTGATCGCCCTGGATCCTAACGGGTGGCAGCTAAATTTTTGGAATTTTTTCGAGTCCCCTATTAAATGGTGTTCCGATCAAAATTTGGTCAAACAGTAATGTGTGTGAGTCGATCAAAGTTTTTATTAATAATTCAGGAGCTCCTTGGTGTAGAAAAAAAAAAACTGGAGAGTCACGAATTGCAAACAGTTGATTGGAAGAATCAAGAGATGCATTCGCAAAGTTGACATGAAGGCCGCACAACGCTCCTGTTCCGATATCAAACGGATGATTTGCCGAACAGCCAATTACGGACCGTTTTCAAATGTTCACTAATTATTTTTCAACAATGGATACTGTAGCTTTGATTGCAATAAATCTTCCTCAAGTATGTTTGTCTTTTAATGACAGCTTGAAAAAGAAATTCCTCAGTTTTAGTTGCCACCCGTTACATTTTAGGTGCAATACCGGTAATACCGAAACCGAAAACCGGTATTACCGGGCCAAAATTAAATACTGAAATACCGGTATTACAGCCGAAAAATACCGGTATTTCGGTATTGCAACTAAAAAACACACATTTTTTATTTATAAAGTAAATCATAAAGGGAGATAACCTCACATCAATCAATAATGGTTACTTTTTTGTCAGCGTGCATCGACGATTTGCCCTCAGCTGTCATACTGCGAGCGATGACGACACGTATGATTTTAGCTGTCAGTTTTCATTCATTGTGCAAATTTGGTGCGTGTCGCTTGGTGTTTTTTTTGTCGTCCAAATGGAGTTTGAAACAAAAATCAGAGAGGATGTTGCTAATTCGTCGGTTTGGAAATACTTCTTACGCGGAATATCAAATCGATGGATGGCTAAGTGTACAAAATGTGATACTATTTTGAAATGCGAATGTTCCAGTACCAGTGGGATGATTACGCACCTCCGCAGCCGGCATAAAATTAACTTGCAAAAACGCGCAGCATAATCAAACATTGAGCCAGAGAAACAAGTTCCGGCTACTACCAGCAAAGCACAGAATACAGCAAAAAACTCTACAATAATGCAATTCTTTGGCAAAAAGGAATCTTTGGATGCTGTCTACGCACGAATGGCATCAAAAGATGGAATTCCGTTTCGTGTTTTATGTCAATCAGAAGATATCAAACTAGGATTGCTGGCTCGCGGTTTCTCCAACCTTCCTCGAAGCGAGCATGCGATCGTGGCGAATGTGAAGAGGTTCTGTAGTGGTGTGATGGAAGCATACATTCAGCAGTTCACAAATCGTCGTAAAAACGGTTTGAAACTGAGTTTGACCTTTGATGAGTTGACCTCCAACAGAAATCGCAGATACCGAAACGTGAATGCACATGGCAACGGACAGACTTGGAACCCAGGACTATTGCGTATCAAAGGTTCCATGAATGCGGAGAAATGTGTCGATTTACTGGATCAGAAAGCGCAAGAATATGGAGTATCCTTGACTAAGGATGTGATGGCGGTCACTACCGATGGAGCATCGTTAATGAAAAAAGTCGGACGAATTCTTGATGCCAGCCATAACCTTTGTCTTGCTCACGGTATTCACTTGGCAGTGGTGGACATCCTATACAAAAAGCTAAGTGTTTCAGAACAGACACCTGCTGTTCCTCAAGGTAATTTATTTGTTTGAAACATAAGATTGCATATTGAATTATCTACCGTACTGACATTTTTGCAATTATTCCAGGATCAGACACCGAATCAGAGGACGAATCTGCTAGCGAAGGATATGCCCATTTCGAGTCAGCAGCTCTAACGGAATTCGTTGTCAAAGAGGAATATGTGGTAGTAATCAAGAAAGTACGAAGTATAGTGAAGCTGTTCCGTAAGTCACCCGTGAGATATAATGTCATCCTACAGAAATATTTTAATCAGGAGTTTGACAAGGAAATAATACTGATCCTGGACTGCAAAACTCGATGGAATACTTTGCTTGCTGTGCTGCAACGTTTCTACCAGCTGATCAATCCAACACAGAAAGAATTAGTGGACGTGCAAGGTCATTGAAGGATCACTTTTTCCGAATCCGAGATTGAGTCAGTCAAAGGCATGATAAATGTTCTTGAGCCAGTACAACTTGCAGTGGAACAACTGTGTCGAAAAGATGCAAATCTATACGATGCAGATGTTTCTTTGCAGTTTATGTTGGAAGAAATTAACAAGCAAGATTCAGACGCGCCACTAACCTGGTTGATGCTCTAAGTAAGCGTATTTCTGAACGCCGTTTCGAATATGCAGATCTATTTGGCTATCTGTGCAGTCGTGCAGCTCGAAAATCAAAAAACAACAATTTTGGAATATTTTTCCAAACCTCAAAGGCAACTCTAATTACGCAGGCTGGTGAGATTTTGCACCGTTTTTGACAGATTTGCTGCTATCAGCATTAGCAAGCACATCTTCAGAGGAACCACAAACAGCAGAAGCTGATGATGAAGAAAGTTCTCTATCAATGAAGGAAAAGTTGGAACGCCGTCTTCAGCAATCTCGCCAGTACACCCCAGAGAAGACAAATAACAATATCATAAAAACAATTCGCCATGAATTTGCATATTATGAAGCCGAAGGCCAAAAAGGTAAATATCTTACCACGCTGTTCGATGCACTGAACACAGTTCAACCTATCTCTGTGGAATTAGAGCGTGTATTTTCTGTGTCTGTGAGTTTTGCAACGAAAATCCGTTCCATCCTTAAGAGTTATTTTTTGAGCTTGAAATTAGCTAGAATACATTACATTCAATAAGAATAAAATGAAAATCCTTGAATTCTGAAGAAATTTCTTTTTTTTCTTCAATACCGGTTTACCGGTTTTTACCGGTATTGAAATTTAGAAACACCGAAATACCGGTCTTGGAAAAATGCCCCGGTATTGCATACCCTAGCCGGGACCAACGGCAGTGCATTTCTTCCGAAGGAAGTCGTTCGTGTGAAGTGTATTTCGATCTTCAGGGAATGCATGGTAAACTTAATCGTTTCTCCCAACTAAATTAAACCTCTCAAGACGTTCTATGAATCGTTTTTTGACACCAAATAGCTAACTCGTTTATTTTTCCTGCAATTTCATTTAAAACTCATAATTTCGTGTGATCAATCACCATTTTTATGAACCACAAAATCCAGTTCCACTGTGAAAAAATGCAAAAATGTTTAAGCTTTAATATTAGGTTAATTTGAGTAATTTATGTCTTGTTTCTGTTGACATATATTTGTTTATGCACACTACCAGTTCGTGAGCGGAAAGGAGCTAGCAATACCTATTTGCTCCACGGTGTTCAGTTGTTCATGCAGCGAACATCTAAGGTCAGCTTAACACCTTAGGAATTACGCCCCCTCCCGACCCTCACACGGCCAGCCATTTTAACTCAGATTTGAGTCGTTTTTCACTCAATTTCGTAAAAAACGGAGTCACTCAAATTTGAGTAAATTTTACTGGGATTGACAAGTCGACAAATCAAAAACCTCGAATCAAATTAGATGGATGTTTTTGATTTGTCGATTTGTCAGTCCCAGTAACATTTACTCAAATTTGAGTGACTCCACTTTTGGCGAAATTGAGTCAAAAACGACTCAATTCTGAGTTAAAATGGCTGGCCGTGCACCCTAGAATATTCTTTTCTACACTGAGGTAAAAGGACTTAAGAATTTCATAAGACATGACTTATGAAACAGGATGATTTTTATTTTATAAACCACTTATGAATTTCATAATCATCAATTATGCATTTCATAAGCGCGACTTATGATTTCTAGAGCGTCGTTGAAGTCATCATTTTCAGTCAGAAATCAGTTTGGCAAAATGGCGGACCTTGTAAGCTTCGTATTAGACGAACAGTAGCTAACTGCAGATTTCAAATCGGAGCTACCGGATGTGTGCATCGCATTGTTTCAGCAGGCAAACTTACGTTTAGTTGACCTGCTAACATTGATTAAAACTTCTTTTTGTGCACTTTTTTCCAACTATTCGCTTCCGTTTGACACAAATCAAATTTGGGGCTGGGTGGTGGATTGGCGGCAGAGAAACGTAAGTATTTTCATCTAGTTTTTATTGCTTCATGAATCTTTATGCTATTTTAATTAATTTCATTCAAAGCGCCTTCAAAACTGCTTGCTATTCCAGATATCCCAGATTCGACTGGACGTGACCAGGCCCTGGAAGAAACAGCAGGAATAATCGGAAATCCAGTCGATGTAAGTTATTTTTTCTTGTTTCTTTTCTGCATGTATAACCTATTCTATGTTTTTTTCTATGTTTTATTTTAACAGGATATACATCCGTATAAGCATGAATTTCATGCAGGTCATCCTTCCACCGTAGATGCCAGCCACAGTCAAGTAAACACAGTGAACGAAATCGATGGTTCGATCGTACGGGCTGTTTTGAAACAAGAAGTTGCAAAGCCTTTTGCAGTGGACAGAAACATTGAATGTAACGACGTAAGTTATTTTATCATGCCATTTATCATTTTATCATTTTCTGAAATCCCACTTCTGTTCAATTTTCAGGAAATACAAGGGCATTCAACATTGGAGAACTGCGAATCAGCTCCCTTTTTGTCGCCAAGTCATCTCCGATCGCTTTTGGCATCACCAGACTACGGAAAACAGGTGTTGAAAGAAGCAACAACGAACAAGCTGTCTAATGCGGGACAAAAACTGGTCGTCGACAAGGTTGTGCGATATCATTTATCTTCGGGGCGAAAGACTACGGCAGAGTCAATAAAGGACCTCAGTGACGTCATTGTTCGGGTTTTCCCCAAAGAATCAAAGGTAAAACTTAGTGAGAATATGACATGACTATTTAGTGTAAGTTAGTGTAAGTAAAACATAGCAGGAATAGAGGAGTGTTAAGACATTGAAACATAAGTTAATCTGACATCCTTTCCTTACCTGGTTCGATGTTTTAGGACACATACTACCTACAGAAAGCAGACAGAAGCAATCCGGGAGGAAAACTTTTTAGCAGGATCAACTACATTAAGCAATCTGAGCGTCTGAGAGCTAAACGAGATGAAGAACATTATGCTCGCATCTTCAGAGACATTGAGTTACAAGAACTCACCCCTGAAGTGGAAGCAGCAGTAAAGTGGCTCACAGTGAATACTGCTCCCTGGACAACTGTTATTGATTTGTGGGAAGTGAGTTATCCTGCCAGAAAGCAAAATTTAAAACAATACAATCGGGCTTAGATGTTGATTGACGATTATCCACAGTTCCGAGAAAAATTTGGATTCCAACTGGTAACAATTTATATTATTATTCTCAGTATTACATATTATATTCAAAGTAATGTTATCTTGCAGCTCGACATCGACTTCCGGAAGCTCGGTTTAGGAAATCCTGGTGAACATTCCTGGAAGCGGGAAACACTATTTGAACCTATAGTACGTTACGTCAGCAAACATGGAAAAGACTCTTCGGCAAAGCGTCTCATTGAAGGATTGAGGAACACAGTGTTTTCTACCGGTAAAAATTTGAAAAAAAAAATTAAAACTAATTCAGTTTGATTTTTTATAGTTTAGTTTTTCTTCCAGTTGTATTAACATTATTTATTTTATTTATAGATGTTCACCTACTACAGCTTCTTCGCGCACTAAGTACCGTTCTCATTCCCGTAAAAGCTTCTAAGGGGTTCAAACCTACTGTGTCAGTTGCACAATCGGACACCTTTCTGTTGGCTAGCAGCATAGAATTAGGTCGCATCGAACTTAAAAAAACTCTGGAAACGTATGAAAAGCTAAAGATACCTATTGTACCGAAGTTAATTGTCATCGGAGAAGCTTTAGAAGCAGTCTCTGGGGAATGCTTTGTAGTACATAAAGCAATTGAATACCAGCTCCCCACAATCACGAAGGGTATCGACGTGTTGTTAAAACTTCACATTGTATTAGGACTACCTGTTTCCCGACTGTCCAAGTTGGTTTGGATATTTATAGAGAAATTTGTTTATAATTCAGAGCCTTTGCTTGGAGGATACTTGGCTGTTAACAAGCTAGCAGATTACCTACAAAATCAGCCACAATGATCATCCCATGCTACGAATATGCTCATGTAATTTCATCACAACTGAACATTGCATATAGTTTATGTATTAAATCTTGCTTGCAGTTTAGTCACGATTTGTATCTTAAAAGATTTTTTGATTTAGATGTCGAAGGTGAATTCAGTGCTAACACGCTGATTTCGAGACCATACTGTTCGAAAATCGCATGCGGATGTCCTTTCAGTGTGGAAGAAAATTTGCTCTACGCGCATTCAATCAAATTCAAAGGTTCACAATTCAAAATGGGGCATTTTATAATAGTATCAGAAAACGCATCGATTCAACTGCTAGAAATGGAAGAGTTTGTAAAACACAGAGAAACAATGTACATAATATGCAGAAGTTGGATAAAAGGAGTATATGATGATCATTTTTTAGCTTATGAAGCAGTTGAAAAATGTGATGCAATGTGTATTATTAATGTTCAGGTAGTGAGCGGGTCACCATTTACCATTCATGAAGTGAATGGCCATTATTATTTCAGAATTAATACTGATTTGAATTAGAAGATATTATTACATAATTTTATAATCATAATTTTAGAATCTTATTAAATACTAGAGAATACTTTTAAGTTTAATTTTATAAATAAATCTATGTTATAAATCGAGTTTCATTCACTTAAAGGAATAAAAATTCAAGAGTACCAAAAGATTTAATATTTTGCCAGTAAGGACTTCTTAATTTATCAAAATTTGTCCATCATTCAAACGGTGGATAAATCTTGATAAATTCATGATTTTTGTGATAGTTACCTTTTTATTTAAACAGTGAAATGCATATATCATGCTTATGAATTTCATAACAATTTTGCAATGAAATCCATTATAAAGTTGCAATGAAATTTATAAGTAGGCACTACGATTTTCATAAGTAAATGTTTGTGTTATTTATAGCACCTAAATATGATTTTGATACGACAAATAATAAAAATCTTAAATGAAAACATGATCAAATTCCCCTTCCCAGTCATAAGTTATACTTATGATTTTCATAACAGATGCTTTTGTCGCACAGTCATAAGCGTTTCTTATAGAATTCTTAAGTTCTTTTGCCTCAGTGTATTATTTTTAGCTTGTGGCCATTGCTCTTTCAAGCGCAACATACCGAACATGTCATCTCCATTCCCGATCACTGAATGCAACCCGCAAGTAAAACATCTCATCAAACTTACCGGAATAGTTCTGCCAGAACGCACCGGTCGCCATAATGTCCAGTCCCGGATAGTTCCAGGGCTTCCCTTCCGGCACCTGTGGCTGAGGGGGCGAAACTTCCTGGCTGGCTCCCCTGGAAGCGACCGGGCTGCCCTCCTTGGAAAACCGTTCCACCGAAGATCCTCTCTCGCGATCCCGGTCCCGTTCGTGCCGCTCCCGACTCCGCTCCCTATCGGAGTCCCGATCCCGCATTCGGTCCGAATCGCACCGTTCCCGATCGTCACGTCCCTTCTCGCGGTTCTTCTCCCGTTCGCGTTCCTTTTCGCGCTCCTTTTCCCGTTCCCTTTCCGCTTCCCGTTCGCGTTCCCGCTCCTTCTCACGCTGCTGATCGTTGCTGATGTTTTCTGAAAGTGCAAACGGGGGAAAACGTGGATAAATCAGTTGTTATATCACGTTTCGCGGATTTGGGCTGTCGCCAACTCCACCCCACACTTACCTGCGATAATCCGCAACGCTTCGGCTGGTGCTCCGGAGGCTTTGATAATCTCTTCCAGCTGAGTGCGACGTTTCCGTTCGGCATCTAATCGCTCTTTCAGCTGAACTCGCAATCGACGCTCCTTTTTGAATCGTTTTTGATAAATCCCTGTATGGCAACCGTGGCCAATCGGGGGGAGAAAAGAAGTAACAGATTTTTTTTCTTTAGGTTATTTGTGGATTACTGTAAATTTGAAATATAATCAAGTTCTGCTGACGGCGGAGTTCCTCCGAAATCAACTTTATTGTGATTTATGACGCTAAATCGTTGACGAATTTCATCAATCATTTATGAATTATCTCCCCAAACTGTTCTCCTCTCCAAGGGACAAAACACAACTCATAATAAAGAAAACGGAAAAGTAAATCCAGGTTATCTTCGTCTCTGGTGCTTTCTTCAAGGTATAATTTGCTAATCCAATTTAAAATATATATATAAATACGAGAACGCATTCGTCCGACAACGGGCATCGGCGTTGGGTTGAAGGGGGAAAGGACTGCTGGTTGATGGTTTCGTCGAGCAGATTGAAAAGAAATATAATAATAATAAAGCATAAAGCCCTTTTCTTACCTCGGAGTCGCTTTTCGTCGGCCAACTGGCGTTCCAGGGAATCTTTGACTTCGCGCTCTCGAATTACGTCCATCTTTAGCTCGGCTGCATTCGCGAAAGGTGGAATTACATCGCGTTCGATGAGAAAGAAATAATAGCAGAAAAGTGGTCAAGTTTGATTAATATTAATTATGGCTGTTTCAATGCATGAATGGGATAGAGAGTTGATTTGTATTAATCGGATCGATGAAGTGTTGGATGATGGATGCGGAGCACTATCTCTGGCAGGTGGTGGCAGTGATGACGGATTTGTGTGAACAATGAAGTTGATATTTAGATTAACTTTTACGACTAAGTATTGAGGGTTGATTATAAGTCCTTACAAGTTGTTTACAATAGTGCTAATGTACAGGTTGGTTTGCCTGTTTTTCCGCATATTAATAAGCAGAACGATGAAAACATATTGCCTCAACTGATGAAGATCTGTACAGAAATTTCTGGCGAATTCAAACTGGATATTTTATATCCAGCAGTCAGCAAATATTAGAAGCATAAATTCTGAATTTGGCAAGCTCTTTTGTTATTCACAAGCCTAGTAGCGACAGAAAGAAAAATAGGAAGTTTACAGACTTTATGCCTGCAAAAGAAACCGAAATATGACCAAAAAGAAACAAAAAACGAGATCAATTTGGAACTTAATGTTGAGCAGAAAAAGGCTAAAAAATATATCTACTGTAACTACCAATCTAGTTTTTGAACAGTCAAAAGCCATGATGAACTGTAAAATGGAGAGACATGATAAGGGATTTATGAAACTGAAGAATGTGATAGGTAATTTAGACGTTCTTTGTGCATTTTATGGATCACTCCAGATATTGTGGCTTGGTGCTTGGTGGGTTACATAAAAACATAGGGGTTTCCAATTCCAGTTTTTTGGCGGTAAAAAAAAACACTTTTTGGGGGGTTTTTTAATATTATTTTTTTTTTTTTTTCCAGTGGCATTATATTGTGTGTGGGGTACAACTATTTGTGGATTTTTGGGGTTTTTTAAAGTTATATATATAATATAAGAAATAAATAATTTTGGGGGGGGGGGGGGGCAGCGGGATGGTGCGGTGTTTTCGCTTCTTGGCAATTATTTGGTTCTTGTGGCTTCGGCGTCTTGGCATTTTGTTGGTCCTTGGTGATTAACAAACTCCTCGGGGGTTGGGGGTTTTTCCCTCTTTTTTCCTCCCAAGTAACGTTGCCAAAATCTTCCAGCTTTATTGAGTTTTATTAAAGGTTTATGAAAGCTACTAGAAATCAATTTGATTTTATTTTGGCCCCAAGAGGTGCCAATAGGTTTCATATTTCAGTCAGGTTTATGAGAACCTACACAGCATGTTTACAACGATCTTAAAACCTTGTTTTCTCAAATTCCTTTAACTCCTATCACAGGTTTTATTTCGCCTTTATGAACTCGTAAAATGCTGTTTTGAAATGCCGTTTTAGGACTCATTCATATTATCTTATTATGGGCAGTTGAAAAAGCATTTGAAAACCATTTTGCCTCAAGTAAATCCATTGAACGGCGAATTGGCATTGAGGGAAGCCACAAAACGACCACATAGTTTTATAGTAGCCATTGTGAAGACAAATTGGCTTTTTGGTGATTTTTTCCAATCGCCATATTTAAATATAAGAAATAATTGAAATGTGGAAAAATAGATGAACCAAATTTCAAATGGAATGCAAATGAACTGTAGATGGCAGGACAATTTTGGCATCCTTTAGATAACCTGATTGAATCCATAAATTTTCTGGAAATTCATGATTGATTTATCGAATATGTTTGTTTTAATTTTGCGTTTGTTGCTGTAACTTCGCATAAGTTTCGAGGCGCATTAATTTTCGGCTCTTATCCTACTAATATTCACCATAAAATTAAATACGCATATAATTTGGAGCATGATACGTTTAAAAAAAAAAACTCAATTTGTTTTGGATATTTTCCAATGTAACAAAATTTTCAGTAAAACTAGAACTTTTTTCTTAGATATTATTTATTGCTAAATGAATCAGAAGAGCAGAGAATCGAACAAAGCAGAACAACAAAAGTTAACCACGATATCACAGTGAAGTTTAACATAGGTGGCCATTTTTCCACAAGCTGATTTTTATGGCAGCCAATAGGTTTTATGAAGGTTCTCAAATTGTCATAACATCTTTCATTAGATGTTTTTCAAAATCTTTATGGTCTAACAAAGGTTTTATTAACTTGTTTTCACAACCGTCTGTGAAATGGGCCACTTTGTACAAATTTCGGCTTTGAAGAAGCATAGAGGAGGTGTTAGACAAAACAGTTCTGAATGTAAGTTTAACAACAAATCTGGGAGGAATGCTATACGGCTGGAATATAACTAAATTTGTTGCTTGGGATGTCTTGAGAATAAATGTTCAAATCAATCTTCAGAGTTTTACTTCTTCGTGGTCTCCTGGGCCCAGAACTTCATAACAAACAATTCTTCCGGTTAAAGGTTAACGAATGTAACCAAATTCTTATGTGTTGCTATGATCTATAAACAGAAAAATGTAAAATGTCACCGGAAAAATGTTGAAACGCAGTATTCTTTTCACCACTGTGATATCTGTCCATAAAAAATCTATAAGTCGAATTGAATACAAGTTATAATGTTCTACTTCACAACTTGGATTACGGTTATATGCCTTAAATTATGGCAGCAAATTTAAAAATGCTAAGGAATAAAAAATCATTCTCAATTTTGGTATTTCCGAGACGCTTATATGACTTTTTTTTATACCTGTTTAGCTTCAGCGATATTCGATGCGATAAATGTCATATGGGATAATCATAATAAATCTCACGAAAGGTACTGATTGCTACTTGCAGCAATACGGTGGACATGAAAGTCGTGTAACAACTCACTTCTCGAAGCAATATAGTGACATCAGTTCTTGAAGAAATTCAGAGACCTTTAAAAGTTTCCAAAGAGCTCTTTATGGGTGCAAACATCTGAAATTGCAACGTTAGACAATGGGCACGAGAAACAAAAAAAAATGACTTTAGAGATAATTTTGTCGAAAAAGAGACCTTAGAGAAAGGCCAAAATAGAGACCTATTATCACGAATAAATGTTTAGTTTTTGAAATTTTCTACGAAACTTTCTAGAGAAATGAGTAAAAAATGTTCAAAGTTTATTAGAGTCTCTCCGAAGATACGATGGAAAAGAAAAAGTTCAATCATTTTGAGCTTCCCTGGGACTTTGATTTTTTGTAGGCAAGTTTATTGAAACAAGCTTGTTTACTGAAAATCGCTCAATTCTCTTTATTCTCACCCGGGATTAAACTTCTCTCTCTGGTTCTCCACTTTCACAGCCACCCTACCAAACTAATAGTTTGATAAATTTTAACTCAATTTCGTCTAATGTAAAGTGATTGAAATTTGAGGAAATGTTATTGCGATTTACAAGTCAACAATTCTACAACAACCCCATGTTTGGATGCTTTCATGCTTAAAGGGTGTTTCGATCAAAATTTGGTCGACTTAAAAATCCATTTCCTTTTATCGTGCATTAACATTTTTTGCACACCCCTCATTTTGAAGATGTGTGTGTGTGTAGTATCATGTCTCTATTTGGCTTTTGAGATTAGCACTTCAGTTATTAAAATGTCGTCGAAGGAAGAGAAGCAACGCATCAAAATTTTACACGTGCATGGCGAAATTCCAAACTACTCTCACGCCAAGTTGGTGAAATTGTTGAATGTGGCTAAATCAACTGTTAAAAGTGTTCGGTGAACGTTTGTCGACAGCCAGGAAAGCTGGATCGGAGGGAAAATCGAAAGCCGGAGGCCACAGCGACGACAAAAAAAGTTGCCCGCTGTTTCGAGCGGAACCCCAACCTCTCCGTCCGAGATGTCGCAAAGAAGCTGGGAGTGGCGCCTTTAATCGTGGATAGAGCTAAAAAACGAGCTGGACTGTCGACTTACAAGAAAGTGGTGACTCCAAACCACGACGATAAACAAAACACGTCGGCCAAAGCACGATCGCGAAAGTTGTACACGACGATGCTGACGAAGTATGATTGCGTGGTACAGGACGATGAAACTTACGTCAAGGCAGACTTTAAACAGCTTCCTGGACTGAAATTTAATGCGGCAACCGGACGGAAAAAGGTGGCAGATATTTTCAAGCACATTAACCTGTCGAAGTTCGCGAAGAAATATCAGCTGTGGCAGGCCATCTGTACCTGTGGCTTGGAGAGCAACGTTTACATTGCGACCGGAACCGTCAACCAGGAAATTTATCTGAGCGAGTGGCTACAAAAACGTCTACTGCCTTTCCTGAAGCGACACAATTGTTCCGTTCTATTTTGGCAGGATTTGGCATCTTGCCATTACGAAAAAAAGGCCATGGACTAGTATGATGCCAACAACGTTCAAGTGGTGCCCAAGGACAAGAACCCTCCCAACACCCCAGAGCTCCGCCTAATCGAACAATATTGGGCCATCGGCAAGCGGAACCTTAAGAAGACTCAAAAAGCTGTTGTGAGCGAGAAACAGTTCAAGGCAAATTGGCGTTCTGCGGCAAATAAAGTGGAGAAGGAGACTGTACAAAATCTAATGGCAGGTGTTAAACGAAAGATCCGGAAATTGGCATTTGGTAAAAAGGAAGCTTAGCTGAATATTTCTCCTGTATTCTGTATTAACTGAACTTGAAAAAGAAATAGAATTTGACTAATTAAGAAAAACTTTGATCGACTCACACACATTACTGTTTGGCCGGATTTTGATCGGAACACCCTTTAGTTTACAAATCGCTTTGTGACGTTTTTGTTCTCTGTGAAACATGATTCTCTTCAGATAATGATTTCTCATTCCACAATTTTAACATTATTGGGCAGGATCGACGAGACTTATATGGAGGAGTGCTGTTGGAGATTAATAGGCTCCACCCCTTTTATAGAATGTATATCCCCTCGATGCCAGTCTCTTAAGTAGTTGCATGCCAGGTGACTATTCGAGGCAAAACTTTTAGTGTATCCAACGTATATCTGCAACCAAATACGACAATATGCCGCTGGAACCTTTCGGCTATTTGCCTCGCAATGTCAGAGCCACGGTTGATCTTAGAAGCTTTTAATTCCCACGGTACAGCCACTGGGGGTAAATGTAGGACGACAACTGTTCGGCATTGATATTAGACCTCATGGACTACTTCAACTTGACTATTTTGAATACTGGAGCAGCAACACGCGTTAATCCTCCTCAACAAATTAGACCTCTCAGTCTGTTCGAATTCATCATCAATGGATTGCACGTGGAACATGATTCAAGATTCCCACCGCCTTTAACCTTCTTGACAAGCTCCAGACGTTTTTCGAAACCGTCATAGGCGGCACGCACGACTTCCATCGGCATTTCGTCCCAAATTCGTTTGATTACGGTTTTGAATTTGTTCATATTAGACGCCATGTGGTCATTTACCTTTGCCAGCATGTATGACCATACGAAATAATCCAAGGGATTCAGATCTGGTAAACTGGGAGGCCATTCGTTCTTGTCCAAAAAGTCAGTCAAAATTTTCTCGGCACCAGCCCTGAACGAGATTTGCAGTATGCGATGGCGCTCTGTCCTGCTGAAATACATAGTGATCATCTCCAAACACCTCTTGTACATTTGCCTTGACATCATTCTCCAAAACTTCCGTTTTATAACATACGGCATTCACTTTAACGCCTTTTTCGATGAAAACTAGTGGTAATTTGTCTCGCTTGCAAATTCCTCCCCAAACTATCACTGACGCAGCCCTTTGGAGCCGTGGAATATTCGTACCACTCTCTGGAACAGTTCTCGAAGAGAGAGAGTCCACAATCTTTCGTTCTGGACATTGTGGGATTGTTGCAAGACGAATAACTTTTCGTCGGAAAAGATAAATTCTTCCCCACCGTGCCGCGACAAAAGCAGGCTTGCTCTTTCGAGTCGTTTCTGCTTGGAAGGTTCCGAAACTCCGTGAACCTTACGTTTCTTGAAAGCTTGGAATCCGGGGTCATTTTGCAGTATATTGTGCATTGACGATCTCGAAATATTCAGATCTGCGGCCATTTTACATACAGAGCGCTGTGATTTTCGTCTAATCCGTTCCTTGACCACTTTAACAACTCGTGCAGTCTGCACCGTACGAGTACGACCGGATCTCTTCCGATCATTCAACAAGCAGGTGTCACGGTACCTTCGGATGGTTCGGTACGCAAAATCCCGCTTTACTCCGAGGTTTTTCAAATTTCTGAAAATAGCGCCCGGGCGCTCACCTTTCAAAAACTGTGTTATCACCACAGCACGAAACTCCTTCATTCCTGGTAAAAGATAAACACCGAATGAAAACAATCGGTCATAACCTTAAAGCATTTGTATAAACATAGTGCAAAACTACACCAACACATACGTGAAGCATGTTGAGTAGTTGCACGACACCAATGCAAGGAAAAAGTGTATGAGAATATATTGGACACGGTGTAAAAGATGACACCTCACGAACATATCGACAACTTCATAATCTTCTCGAATATATGCTGGTTGCTGTACAAGAACATCGCCAGTATTCTCCGTTGTTGGTTCGAACAGAAACCACCCGAACGTTGTCATCGTCACCATGGAAGATTTGAGTCATTGGGCAGCGGAGAATTCTCAACCTTCAACAGTACTATTGTCCCGATGATGATGTTAACCGGCCAACGAGTCCACTTCGTGTGAAAGTGGAGTTCAGCGAGATAGTCGGTAGTCAAACGCATCCAGATGCGTCGGAAGAGTTGTCGCACAGCAACAAGGGCCCGGAAATTGTATTCGCGAGTTTTGCAGCGACAAGACCCTTCCAGGCTCACAATATTACACTGCTGTCGTAGAAGAGGATGTAAGCGATGCAGTCGGGTCGTTTCAAGAGGAGAAGTCTCAATTGGCTCATGGAAAAGGGTGTAGATTTCGTTGAGAAATATTTCAATCCGCCAAATTGCCCTCAGCGTCGGCCCATCAAACGCTATAGGGCAATTGTGAAGAGGGTCTTCAAAAAGTCTGGTAAGCAGCTGAGAATATGCAGGAGTTCAAAAAAAAATTTGGACTTAGTCCAAAAAATGTGATGAAACACTTGTCCGGAACTTGATGAAAAGTGTTCGATCGAAAATTCGCAAATTCGAGAAAGAATAAAATTAATTTCATCTGGTTTTCACAATGTTCAAGTTCAATCCCGTACAATTAAGAATCATCCTTTGTTTGAATAAAACATCATTTTTTATATGATTTGAAAGAAAAATATGTGGATAACATATTTTGATACAGTCCTTATATCCGTAGGGTTAAGTTGTATACATGTCCCCAAATTCTATGCGTTATTAGTTAATTTCTGGATTTCTAACTTGAAGAGCGATTATATAAAGTGGTTCCCATTCGTGAGCGATCATATTTATTGTTTGAGTTTTACTTCTGGACCCTTTTCTTATGTTACTCGAGTTTGGACTGTTGAATGATTTACTTAAAACCTAAACTGACTGGAATAAGCGCAGCTAAAAGCATTATTCGTCCCATTTCCCAGTTTCCAGCCAAAATTCCCCGAAACCAATGGTTTTCAAACATAGTCATCCACCCCACCAATCATGGCATTTTGCTGTATCTAATCAACCCGGGGCGAATTGACGAAAAACTTCATCACATATGATCCCATTCCAGACCGGCCAGACACCGTCTAATATCGTTAATCGTAATTCGAAGTTCTACATTTTCCTCCAGCTATCGAGTAACACCGACCGAGAAAAAAAAAAACAGTTCCCCCAAATCGACTCAATCCCAGACGTGGCGTGGTGGTGATCTATAGTTTTTATTTTCCATCTCCATTCTCGTTCGATTACAACAATTTCGATCATTTTCCTCCGCAGCAGTCCGACAGAAATTTCGATCAATATTGCTTCAAGCGTATTAAATTGAGTGGCTATATTTTTATTTTGATTTTTTTTTCCTGATGAGAAGTAGTGCTATGTGGAGGGGTGATTTGACTTTATTTAATAAAAACTAAGCAGAAAAATTGTGTGAGTCGAGCAATCCATCCATCCATCCATCCATCTGCGTCCCATCGCAAGGCGAGAGCACCCCCAGCAGAGACGCACGCTGCTGTTTGTGGGGATTCAATTTCTGCGAGTGAACTCACTATCTAACCGCAGGATCTCGCAACTCGTCAGGAACGAGATCCAGCGTGCGAAAGAGACAGCAAAAAATGAATTAATATAAACGTAGATAAACGTTTTCACTTTATAGGTCCATAATTAAAGATAATTTTTATCGATTTTTGTGCAGTTTTTTCCTCTGTCTTTCGCTCTCGCTTTTTCACTCCTGACCCATCCTGCGCTGCGGACGACGGTGATCGAAGCCGTGTGTGAGTGACTTGTCTTGACTGACTGACTGACTGACTGATCGGGTTCGTCGCTTGCACTTTTCGGCCGTATCATTTCTCGAATTCAATTCGCGCTCGTTTATGTTTCGAAAACACCGATGGAATGCATCTTTTCTGCATTCGCCGCAGACAGTCGTTTCGTCGTCGGAAGATGAAACTGCAACATTGCAACGCTGATCATTCCACAGACAGACGCCCGCCGTCGCGAAGATTCGAGGGGCCCCCAAATACGGGGAAGGAGTGCATAATAATTATGCTTAAGGGGGCCCTCTATTCTGTAAAAGCAATGTTTAGTGCGATTGACCTATCATTTAACATTTTTCGATTATATTTTGCTTTGATTTGGGCATGTGGCTTTCCTAGGACGAACCAACCAATGATGATCATCCGATACGCGATCGATCAATTTATGAAATCGATCAGGGTTTTTTTTTTGGTTCGCCTCTCTTCACACTAATGTTTTCGCTTGAATGCTGATTTTTGGATTTGGATTGATCGATTCCCGCTAACAGCCTATATTTCCGTTCACTTTTGCTTAGTAGGACGTAATTGGATCGTTTATCGCCCTAGTGACACCTTTGCCTAACTGGATGGGGAAGAAAGCTGACGGCGAGATGTTTCCCACAGCCTTGGGTTGTTGACTGGTGGTCGGCAGACGGTTGTAATTATGTTGAATCATTTTGGTTTTGAGCTCAAAATGACAACAGTTGATATTTTAGTCGATTTTGAAGCAAGTTTCACGAAGAATAAAAAGTGTGATAAAATTAAATTCTGGATTGAAAATGATGGGTATGGAGAAACATAATATTTACTTTTAAAAAAATGGCTCATGGGTATGGAGAAACATAATGTTAACTTTAAAAAAAAATGGCTCATGGGTATGGAGAAACATCATGTTAACTCAAGACTTGCTAAGACGCCTATGTAGGGAATCACGAACAATTGAAGCTGAGTAATTAATACATAAGCGAAGAGCTCCTAGAAAATCAAAACCATAGAATTTCTCCAGATTTATCAAGGATTGTTCATGAAGCGATCTGATAGTACCAGTAGTTGGTACAGGAGGCAACTTTGGTATTTCTGATAAGTGGAATAGAGCTAAAAAAAAACCATGGTTAATACAATGTTATTCGGCGCAATACAGAGCTGCTGCCTAAGCAGTGGCTTGATCTTGTCGAATAGTTATCAACCTCTTAAATTTTCTCTACTTAAAAGTGGCATGTGAGCAACGATTCAACATAAGAACGGATTGACGTTTTGGTAAATATTTCTTTCGTTTGGTCTGTCTTGACCTTTATTTAATTATAATCTATTTCGTTTGACATTTGGCTGACAAACAATCTTTGGCAAAGCTGCAGTTAAAACTTTTAATAGTATCAATAAATCTCAAAAAATGGACAGTAAAGAATGAAGAATAATTTTCGCTACCCATATAAATTTCCACTTAAAACTCAAATTTGGAATCGTAAACTCAGAAAAAAATTTAGAATCGTTTACTTCCAAACTAAAGAAAGCGTAATCAACGAAATTGTTTGCAATCTTTCATACGTCATACAACAATGTTTGTAATCTTTCATACAACAGACTAGATTCAGGAGTTATCTGACTAAAATTTACAAGAAATATCCCATTAATATCTGCCAAATCTAGCATTTCCTATACATGCATGAGATAACGCAGAAAATTAAATGTTTCTTTCAAACTGTGTACGCAGTGAGGAGCAAAATTTAAGAAAGTTGCATCAATCAAAAGTGGATCAAGCTGATTCCGCATCAGTTTAGATTCACCCCCAGCTCCTATTAGTTTCTACCGAAGAAGAGATTATAAGTTTGGTAACTTCTTTGAGGGTCGTGACTGCGAATACAACGGTGAACATGGTAGATCAGCACCCAAGTGGTTATAAAAAAGGGTGTTAGTGGCCTCTTACGTTACAAAAAAGAAAGACATTTACATCGTCTTTAACTGGAGGTTGTTACAGACTGAACATTGAACGTAAAACGAAATACAACTGACATCTTACACAGATAAAAACAAACATTGAATTTTCTGCGTGATCTAATGCACATTAAGGGAATGCTAGATTTGGTAGAAAATAATGGAATATTTCATGTAAATTATAGCCAGATAACGCCTGAATCTAGCGTGTTGTATGAAAGATTGCAAACAATTTTGTTGTTTACGTCTCCTTTGGCTTGGAATTAAACGAGGGAAAATTTTATGCTCTTGAATTATGGAGAGTGTGAGCTGTTTAGTGGAATACCTGTAACTAGAAAATAAGAAGAATGATTAGTTATTTCCATTTAATTCCAACTACCTTTATTGCTTATCTTGACAGATACGCGTATTTCGTCTACAATGTGCAGACTTCTTCAGTGTCGTGTACTAAAAACTAAAAAAAAAGTATTAGTACACGACACTGAAGAAGTCTGCACATTGTAGACGAAATACGCGTATCTGTCAAGATAAGCAATAAAGGTAGTTGGAATTAAATGGAAATAACTAATCATTCTTCTTATTTTCTAGTTTATGCTCTTGTTAAAATTAATTATTTTTTTCTGTGTAATAGAACACCCAATTCCACAGGCTGGACGACGGGTGACATCTCTTACTATGCTAGATTTTCACTCGATCCGGTCAGTTCGTTTGTTTTGCGGATGACATGAACATTGTCGGCAGAAGATTTGAAACGGTGGCAGAAATGTACACTCGCCTAAAACGCGAAGCTGCGAAAGTCGGACTGGAGGTGAATGTGTCGAAAATAAAGTACATGCTAGCAGGAGGTACAGAGCGCGACAGGTACCGCCTAGGCAGCAGTGTTACGATAGACGGGGATACATTCGAGGTGGTGGAAGAATTCATCTACCTTGGATCCTTGCTTACGGCTGACAACAACAACAGCCGTGAAATCCGAAGACGCATCATCAGTGGAAGTCGTGCCTACTACGGGCTCCAGAAGAACTTGCGGTCAAGAAAGATTCACCCCCGCACTGAATGTACCATGTACAAAACGCTGATAAGACCGGTTGTTCTCTACGGGCACGAGACGTGGACGATGCTCGAGGAGGACCTGCAAGCACTTGGTGTTTTCGAACACCATGTGCTTGCAGGTTCAAACAAATGAAACTCGAATTTTCTCAAACTTTCTTAAAATATAAGAGGCCACCCAAGTAACATTGCTAAGTCCATCCTGCTTTATTAAGTTTTATTAAAGTTTTATGAAAGCCACTTGAAATCAATTTGGTTTTATTATGGCACCAAAAGGTGCCAATAGGCTCCATATTTTGGTCAGGTTTATGAGAACATACACAGCTTGTTTACAACAGTCTTAAAACCTTGTTTCTCAAATCCTTTTACTCTTTATGAACTCGTAAAATGCTGTTTTGAAATGCCGCTTTAGGGCTCATTAATTTTATCTTATTATGGTCAGTTGAAAAAGCATTATAAAACCATTTTGCCTCCAGTAAATGCATTAAACGGCAAATTGGCATTGGAGGAAGTCACCATGAGACCAAATAGTTTTATAATAGTCATTGCGAATAAAAATTGGTTTTATGGCAAAACTGTGCTTTTTTTCAATCGCCATATTGAAATATAAGAAATAATTGAAATGTGAAAAAATAAATACATCAAATTTTCAAATGCATGCAAATAAACTGTCGATCGGAGACTAACTTCGGCATTCTTTTAGATAATCTCACCCAATTCTAAGCCCTTTCCAGGAAATTCATGATTAATTTATCGAATATATTTTTTTTTAAATTTGGTTTATGTTGTTGTAGATTCGCATAATTTCCGAGGCGCATTAATTTTCGGCTCTTATCGTGGAAATATTCACCATAAAAATAATTGCGCATATTATTTGGAGCATAATACGTTGTAGAAAACACAATTTGTTTTGGATATTTTGCTATCAATTAAAATTTCCCGCAACACTAGACCTTTTTTTACTGCTAAATGAATCACAAGTGCAGAGAATCGAACAAAGCAGAACAACAAAAACCAACCACGATTTCACATTGAAGTCTGACAGGTGTGGCCATCTGGCCACATTCTGGTTTTAATGGCAGCTAATAGGTTTTATGAAGGTTCTCAAATGGTCATAACATCTCTCAGTAGAACAATTTCAAAATCTGTATGTTCTCATATAGGTTTTATTAACTTGTTTTCAAAACCGTTTATAGAGTGGGCCATTTTGTACAAATTTTGGCTTTAAAGAAGCATAGAGGATGTGCTGGTAGACAAAACAGTTTTGAATGTAGTTTTATCAACAAAGCCGGAAGGAGTGCTATACGGCTGAAATAAAACTAAAATTGTTACTTGAGTAGTGTGATGGTTCGAGAACTAATCAAGCAAATGGAACCAAATTTGGCATGTGGGAGGTTTTGAAGGCAATGATTGTATGGTGGTTTGAGAAACCACCCCCCTCTGGAAGGGAGGGCTCCCATACAAATAAAACGCAAATTTCTACCAAAAATGAGAAGAATCCAGGTTACCTAAACACAAACCGTATATTTCTCGGGTAAGAAGCATGTTTTGATAGATGTTTGAACCCCTGCTTATTCAAGAAAAAAAAACTCATTCCGAAAAAAAACCATAAACGTGCCAGTTATATTAAATTTTCCTTCATTTAGTTGCAAGCGTAGCAGCGCACGCACCGGGTTCAGCTAGTGAATACTATATAATTTGACTCTAAAAAAGTTACTTCAAATACTAAATTTGATATCAATGATAATACATGTGATTTGAATTTGACAAGAAAAAGGTGAATTTGAAAATAGGATTCAATATGATTTTGATATCAAAACAAGTTTTAAAATGTTTATCTACATGACTCGGTACTTTACTCGGGAAGCTAACTAAAGAGCAGTTGCTTCGTCTGAGGACAAAACACTTCCTTAAGCTAACCGACAACAACCTGTCTCTGATCAAGCAGCCCAACGGATGAGCAAACTTTCATCTTCTAATTGGCAATTTTGAATTTGAAACAATTTTATGCAAGCCTATTTGTATGTTTCTGTTTCCTAGCGTTGTCATGCTCACAATGACCGTGTGAGTTACTGTTTTGGTTCATTTTAAAGTGATTGAATAATTGTTTGTGTCACGGTTGTCAAAACTGGCGTTGAATGCTAAAATTTCTCTGAACTGTCTGTCAATATTAAAAGTATGATAGTTGTCTATGTTAAAAGCGAAGAAGTAAACGAAGTAAATGAAAATCAATTCACGCGATGGTATTGCAATGCAGCCATGAGAATGATCATAGTTCACTCACAGACGTTTTAGTGAGTGTGTCTGAGCATTGGTTGTATCTATCAAAACTTAATTTATTTAAAAAATCAACACAAGCAGACATCTAAAGTCCCAAACATTAATTTTAAGCCAAAACTAATATTAAGACGAGACGTGTTTGCGAAGTGTCTTTCGTGATGGATGGAAGTCAAATATTGTTGATACCTTTGCAGTAATTTCAACTCAACGTGATTTATGTACCGATAACTCGTCGCAGAAGTTGATTTTCAAAACAACATTTATAATCAAATTTTTGTGCTTGATTATTCCTAAAAAAATGTCTCACAATGCGTTGCTCTAATTATTACATCTAAGATATGAGTGCGGATTATCGGAATATTTAAATTAAGATTACAGTTGGTGTGATGCACACTTAGATAAAAATTGTAGAATGAGTCAAGAGCTACAATTTTAGGTTGCACTTTATTCCGAAATTCCGCTTCTAAAACATGTTATCGGTAAATAATCCAACTGAGTCGAAATGACTATCAACTGCACTGGTTAAGACTCTATACTGAGAATACCCGAAGCATTCTTTCAATTCCACCGTTTATGCTGTAATTTTTCCGGCGAAAAGGCATTCTTAACATCACAATATTGAGAAATGCCCGTAGTTAAACGTTGTTATTGATCTGCTCCAGAATTGCTCTGCTATCGATTCGGCCCTCCCGCATAATCACAAACCATTCCTGGACCATTTCCCTTATTGTTGACGACCGTTTCCGTTATTGTTACGACACTTGCCCGTATAGTTGACAACTATAAACTAACAATCTCCTATATAGTTTTAACAATATGTCAGATGGCAAAAGGCCAAATAATAATATGCTGAATAGGCGGTTAAGTTAGGTTAACATAAAAAAAATGACAATTTTCACGAACAAAATTGTTGCTGTACTTAATGCCAAAAAGTTGGTATATAATCCAAACCGAGTGCAGACAATAAAAAACCTTTTAATGACAATATGGCATACATTAACAATATGTCTTAATATAGAGGTTGTATGGTGAAAACGAAATAAAAATATTTGATAACAATAACATAAAATGTGAATATATATTTCACATTTGAAATATAGTTTTGACTAAGGTCTGTATCCACATTAATCTGGACACCTTCAAATCATTGTAACTTTTGAAATATTGCACGTAGGAATGAAAAATTTCACTGTGGTATAGCTGAGAGTCTATGATGAAAAATGCTATGATTGATGTTTACACTTCATGTTTAGTATTCAAGATGGCGACGAAAGAAAAACAAGTGCGCGAGCGAATTTTGTACGGGGGTACGGCAAATCCTGACTTGTCAATACGGGACCTTGCAAAAACATTGGATTTGCCTAAATCCACTGTTCACGATGGGCTCAAATCATTTTCGGAACGTTTGACGGTGGAGAGGAAACCGAGAATAAACGAAAAACCCAAATCTCTCCATTCGAACGGTGGCTCGTAAAATAGGGATGTCACCTGGTTTTGTCCAAAAATCAAAACAACGTTTGGGACTTAAGTCGTATAAAGTAAAAACAGTTCCAAATCGCAACTACAAACAGAACTTGGCAGCAAAATCACGGGCTCGACGTTTGTACTGCGAATATTTGACGAAGTTTTCTTGCGTTGTTATGGACGATGGAACTTATGGCCTGGAGGATTTCAAGCAGCTTCCAGGGCTGGTTTTTTATTCTGCCATAGCCAGAAATGCTACAGCTGAGCATTTCAGAACGAAGAAGGCATCGAAATTTCCCAAAAAATACTTGTGTGGCAAGCAATTTGCACGTGTGGCAAAAAGAGTAATTCTTTTGTCACTACAGGCACAATCAACAAGGAGATCTATCAGAAAGAGTGTCTGCTTAAGCGATTGCTACCCTTCATCAAAAGTCACAAAGAAAAACCTTTGTTCTGGCCCGATTTGGCATCATGTCACTATGCTAAAACTGTGATGGAGTGGGACCAAGCAAATCAAGTGAACATTGTACCAAAAACCTCAAACCCACCAAATTGCCCAGAGCTACGACCAATACGAGAGATATTGGGCTCTGATGAAGCGGAAGCTTTCTGAATGCAGCATTGAATGTACCATGTACAAAACGCTGATAAGACCGGTTGTTCTCTACGGGCACGAGACGTGGACGATGCTCGAGGAGGACCTGCAAGCACTTGGTGTTTTCGAACGCCGGGTGCTTAGGACCATCTTTGGCGGCGTACAGGAGGATGGAGTGTGGCGGCGAAGATGGAACCACGAGCTCGCTGAACTCTACGGCGAACCCAGCATTCAGAAGGTCGTGAAGTCTGGAAGGATACGGTGGGCAGGGCATCTTGCGAGAATGCCGGAATAAACCCTGCAAAAATGGTGTTCGCCTCGAATCCGGCCGGTACAAGAAGGCGTGGGGCACAGCGAGCACGATGGGCGGACCAGGTGCAACAGGATCTGGCGAGTGTGGGTCGTCAACGAGGTTGGAGAGAGGCAGCCATAGACCGAGTGTATTGGCGAAATGTTGTAGATGAAGTCATATCGTAAATACGATGTATGGCTATTTAAATAAAATAATCAGCGTTAAAAACGGTTCAGCAAGTGGTGACGAAATCTTGAGGCGGAAATGTTGAAATCAAATTCGTCGGATTCTGCGTTGAACCAACGGATCATGGTGGCAATGGAACTATTTGCAGCATGATTAGTTGCTTGTAATTCTTCGTGAAGCAACGCTCTCGGTCGAAGGGTTCGGGCAGGAGCATATAGTCTGATTCTCGACAGCAACTCCGGAACATCGTATTCAGATAAGAGAAGCTTGGCAACGAATACAGATTGCGCGACATTCCTTCGATTAGCCAGAGTATCCAGCCCTAGCAGGCGACAGCGATCGGCGTAAGCAGGCAAGTTTAACGGGTCACTCCATGGAAGGTGGCGCAAAGCATATCTTACGAATCTGCGTTGGACAGCTTCAAACCGCGCACTCCATACAGCCTGGTAGGGGTTCCATACAGCAGATGCAAACTCAAGAATAGAGCGTACCAGCGAGCAGTAAAGAGCTTTGAAACACAGCGAATCACGAAACTCATTGGAGATTTTGAACATGAACCCAAGCTGGCGATTGGCTTTATCAATGATACCTGAGAAGTGGCGAGTAAAGGTTAGCTTTTCGTCCAATACAACTCCGAGGACTTTAACATGATCAACCCGTTGAAGTGGAGATCCAGCCATAGTATAATAAAACTGGATAGCATTATTCGTTCGATCAAAACTTATTACGCCACATTTTGAGATGCTCAGAACCATCATATTTCGCACGCACCAATTACTGAATATTTCAAGATGTTGTGTTGCAGTTCTACTTTTCGAGCAAATTTTTGCAAAAGATTTGCAACTGCTCGACAGCTCTGTTCTATTTTCACAGCGATTTGAAAACACGGATGCAATATTGTTTTAAATTGGTTTTCTTTCTAGTTGTGCCAGCTGTTATGACTGCTGACTGTCAAATTTGCGTTTTCAATTAATTAGCGATAAATTAGCGACAAATTAGCGACTAATCTTTTTTAAATATCGCATAGCGATTTATATATTCTAGTTTTATTTTTGACAGTTCCAAATTTTAAAACTGGTAAGCAGATTGTAACAAATATGAAACTCAACGTTGGGATCGGCCTAAGGCAAAAATTTGCAACTGGTCATCACAAAAATAACTCCCCGAAGTTAATACCACCTGAACGCAACACTTCATCGACCGCAGCCCTCCCGCAATCGTCAAATGTGCTGGTACTCACCCTTCTCGTAGCTCGTTTGCCGCTCCTGCTGCCGTGCATTGTCGGCCGCCACCTTCAACAGGCCCTGTATGTTTCGCAGCAGCGTCTCCGTCGATGAAAGCGTCGGATCCTGTGCCGTCGGGACGTTACCCACGGCAACGGCGGCTGCCGTTGCTGCTAGGCTCGAATAGTTGAGTGCCTGCTGGCGGCTTTCCATATCTTGCGAGACCGGAACCGTCGCCGGAACAGGTGACGAAATGTCCCGTTCGCAGTCGCTAATGTCTGTTCGGTGGGTCAAGCAAAACCAAATAAAAGGAAAACAAGAAACAGAAGAAAGTGCAATCATATGAGAAAAAACGGCAAACATGATAATGACACGCATTCAGAATGTTTCTGTTGCGAGTGAGAGATGATCATTGACCTTTCGTGTTCGTTTGCTTGGGTCGGTTAGTGTTTTTACCATTCCGCTTACCTTCTTCCTTCTCGTTGGGTTCCTCAGTGTCCGATATGTTGGCTTCGCTGATATTTTCGTCCTCTTCGTGCACCGAGGGTTCGGGCGAGTTTTGATTACTCCGCTCGCTGGGGGCGCCACCACTGGCCTGATCACCACCGGATTTGGACAAATTCAGCACCGGGCTGGCACCGTTTGGTGAATCTGGCGGAGGAGCTGTTGGGGGTTGGAGAATTGATTAAGGTTCAGGATCAAAGATCAACTATCGGTAACGTACCATTTTGAGAACTCAAATCCCGAGGTTTTGGATCGAGGCCGGCTGTCCTGTCCTCACCTCGTTCTTCACGCAGCCGCTCTAGGTGCTTGACAATGTCCTCGTATGCAGCTCTGTGAATTGAATTAAACGATACAAATTTATTGAGTGAGCGTTTACTGGATTATATAGAGACAAAAGAGAAGTAATTCTCACCTTGCAATAGCCTCCATTCCAGGGATGTTTTGTCCCTTGATAATTGACCCATCTGGCCGTGGGATTCCGTGTGGATTCACACCGGGGCTCATCAGTGGGTGGGCACCGCCAGGGTGAGGATTCATTTGCATGAACGGAATGTGGTTCAAGTGCGTCGGGGGAGCGTTGTATCCGTTGGCTAGCAGGGGTGATTTATCCAACCGTGAGATATCTGTAACAAATGGGCAATTAATTGAGGTTGAAGCTTGAATTATTCACGATGCTGAGCCACGAGATTATTATTGGTATTAACAACAGAAACGTACGCAACATGTCAACCAAAGGTGGTAGCCGCTTATCATGCATAGTTACTTGAAATTATAATACAGCCACCTAATGAGATACTCGATTCAACACGTTATTAGTTGTCTACCTTCGCCACATCTAATCGCATAGCTCACAGCTTTTAATCTCGTTCTGATAGTCGTTGAGGATTTGTTGCACTTATATGGCCACCTCTCACCGTCTTCCCCATCGAAAAAACCGACGGACGACGTATTCACCCTTCGGCTGTAGAGGAAAAAAGCAAACCACGCACCGCCGAGACTGTAAAATTGCCCTCTTTTAAAGCTAATGAACCACTACCCGAAAACACCGAACCATTACCGGTTTGTTTAGGCTGTCAAATTGACTGAAAGCGCCAAGAATCGATAAGGCACATCGTCCATCGGCTGAGTTGCCATCGCCACCCTCTACGTCCCTCCGAACATTCGCATACATCTGCGAATCAACCGATTAAAACTGCCTTAATTCTTTGTTTTAAAGAAATGTAGAGTTTGGTTAATATGATTTTCTACAGAACGATAATAATTTATTAGCATTCGTCTTTCAAATGCATTCATCTGCAAATTTATGCGTGGCATACTTATAATTAGCATAATCGCAAAATGTTGCATAGCCCATCGAAATGCGTAGAAGAGAGAGACCCATCAAAGGGCAGGTCGTTATCAAAAAAAAAAAAAAAAGTTTAAGCAGCTTTTGTGCACTCGAAGCGGACGATCGTCCCGAAAAGGTATTTATGCTAATCGCGTCAAATAAATGGCAGGTCTGCGCGTCTCCTTTTCCGCTCCGGGCAAACGCCAGACGCGGCCAGGCCAGGGCAACATTCCGTTCAAAATTCATATTGATCAAAAATGTGCGCAGACCAGGAAGAACCAGGCCGAGGTAGAAACATTTTCGAACATGGAAATTAGATTTTAGGAGAAACCCAAACACTCAGCAGCATGGGGGGGAAGCTGGAAAGTGAAAATCCAGGGAAAGGGAAGAACATTTACGATCCGCATATACGCTAAAAATGGGAAATGACCTGTACCTCTCTTCGGAAAACGAAACATAATAATAAATAACAGCTGAAATCGTTTAAAATGATTATATGGGATGGAAATACAGCTCAGCCGATCGATCGATCGTTTGTCGAGAGGCTGGCCCGGTGGTGTTGAGGGAGAAGATAAGGATTTGGAGTGAGCCAGGCGTTCGTCGTTGGCTGGAAGAAAAGTGGAAAAGTATGTTTGGGCAGAGTGTTTGGTGGTAGTTCTCTCTTTGGTTGACTGTGTGCACTAATCGATTTGTGGTTGTTTTTTTTTCGGTGCATGTCGGCACCAGCTGAGCCAGCCGGAGTCCAGCAGCAGTGGGAGGCACGCTAATTGTTTAGTTGCGTTTAACATTCTTGAAATGCTTGGAATATATTTGCGGGTGTGTTATGATTTTATACGGTGGTTTGACCAGCTTATAAAGGTTCATTGCAGTAATGCTAGTTGCGAGATTAACAAAATATTTAGGAGGTATTCAAACAAATAGGACTAGTGAAAAACGTCTTCTGAATGAGTCCCATACAAATTAAAAAAAAAAACCCATAAAAACGGGTTTTCCTCTACAACATATATCATCATTTCTCGACAAAATCATATGTTATGCTTGCGAGTAATCTTTTTCGATACAAATGTCAGCAAACCTCGTCCAAGTCTTAAGGAATCTGATCACTCGAGAATGGCATATAATACCTTTGTAGAAATCAAATAGATCTTTTTTAAATTTGTGTGAAATATTTGCTAGCGGCATCTGAAATCGCCTTGTTCATGAAATTCAGAGAACCTTGTCGTACTTCTGAGAAGTCTTTCGTTGAGATCAATCTGTACCTTTGTTGCTGACAATCAAAATCATTTTCATAACGAATATCAGAAAACTCCATCAGAATCGCAGCAAGCGCCGGCCGGTGGACGGTGGAGCTTTCGAGAGCTGTCAAGTTTATTCTTTCGTTGCAGTGATTGTGATTTTTCAAGTCAAATTTATTTTCAAAATTGTTTTTTTACCTGTGATTTTCATTGCATTGATAAAGCAAAATACGTGCCATCCTCAAGGCATAAAGGGCGAACACGAAATTATTGCGACACATTCAACAGGGCATAACTTTTTTACCATTGGGTAAAAATCAACCAAATTTTGCACACTTTCTCATTGATGTGTATTGTTTACATGCTGTCAAACTCGAAGTAGTGTTTTTCGATTTAACGAAAATGGAGGTGAACCAACGCGAGTCGAGAGAACAAATTCTTTCCAAACACTTGGAATTGCCTGACCTGTCGCACCGACAGTTGGGAAAAATGTTGAACATTCACCATTCAACCGTCTCCAGAGTGTTGAAGCGGTTCCAGGAGCGGTTGACGTTGGACCACGGCAAAGGAGCTGGAAGAAAACCGGGGCCGGAGAACAAAAAGACGGAGGGAAAGGTGAAGCGGATGATTAAAGCAAATCCCAACTTCTCAAGCCGTGATTTGGCTAAAAAGATCGGCATGTCGCAGAGCTACGTCCAGAATGCAAAGAATAGAGCTGGACTACATACATACAAGGTACAGAACTTCCCAAACCGCGATGAGCGGCAACAATCGACGGCTAAAACTCGGGCACGGAAGCTCTACGAGAAGATGCTGACAAAATATGGCTGCTGTGTGATGGACGACGAAACGTATATAAAAGCCGATTTTAAGCAAATTCCGAGGTTGGAGTTTTTCACCGGCAAGAGCAAGTTCTATGTGGACGACAAATTTAAGAAGAAGAAAATGTCGAAGTTCGCCTCCAAATATCTCATTTGGCAGGCCATCTGCTCTTGCGGACTGAGGAGTGAGCCTTTCGTGACAAAGGGCACAGTAAATGACGAGATCTACAAATCTGAGTGCCTCGAGAAGCGTCTTTTGCCGTTCTTGCAGCAGCACGACGAAGCTCCGCTATTTTGGCCAGATTTGGCATCATGCCACTATTCTAAAAGTGTCCTGGAGTAGTATGAGGCCAATTCTGTCCATTTTGTTCCAAAGGACATGAATCCGCCAAACTGTCCGGAGCTGCGCTCGATGGAGCAGTACTGGGCAATGATGAAGCGGGAACTTCGGAAGAGCAAGAAGACAGTCAAAGACGAGAAGGACATGTTAAGAAAATGGAAAAAAAAACTGAGAAACTGGTACCGGATGACACTGTAAAGAGTTTGATCAAGCAAAAATGCGTTCAATTTTACACTCAAGGCTCCATCAATTAACCTTTCTTTTGATTTTTGAAGTAAATATATGTATAAAACTACCCTAAGATTTTGGTTCGATTCTTAACATTATAAGAAAATTGGCATGACATTTTCGGTGTCGCAATAATTTCGTGTTCGCCCTTTACAGAGGATAGACAAAATGATCGGGATTAGCAAATTTTTGATCAACTTTGTAGGGCTTGCTCTAACTTCATGAAATATTATCCGATTTTATTTCGCCAAAAAGCATTCGACTGAAAAATTATTGTTGTTTTATATTTTGGTAACATATATGGCCATGGCCCCTGGACACCAAAGTTGTTCCGGGTTTCCGGAGAGGCTATCTCACATGTTGAATTTGTGATGAGATTTTGTACAAGATGCTGTTATCAAACAATTTTTTTAGTAAACACACGTAAAGACAAAATATTTCTCAAGCAGTTGAACTTACAGGAATTGGCCTTAAATTGACCGAGATATGGCCATTTCCATGAAACAGGTTCTGATGAAGGATCCTGGATGCGGTTAATTCTTCATTTTACTCAAAAAATGCCATGTGACAGCTCTTTCTTCTTGGGTTTTCATCACAAACCTTATTATCAACTTAAAGTGGATCCTTGACCATATTGGCCACTCCCGAAACCACCGGAACGTCCCCGAGTGAACCTGTAGTAGAGACCAGTTAGGCATTCATCCCAAAACATGCATTCATGATTTTTCATAAATATGATGTTGATAAACTTCAGAAGGCCATTGCATGCATTGGCCACTCTCGGAACCACCAGTATTATGCTTTGATGATGGAAGCGTATGCACTGTACCAATATCCATTTGATGTTGGTACTGAGTTTATGCCGGGCTTGTTGTAAGTGAAAGTGACCTCGGAATTCTGAAATGGGTTACTGGAACCCAACAGAGCTATCACCAACTTATGGGCTTAAAATGCAGAATCAGACAACAGTTCATTTAACTGCAAACATTTTTCCTTAAAAAAAACGCTACCGTATGGCATTGAATTGCAAACACACACGATTCCTGAAAACTCCATCAACATTATGTTATGATTTTGTCGAAGTTGTTGGTAATATTCGTCATATTAGGCCATATTTAGCCAGCACATTTACTGCTTCCTGATATGTGTGCACAGAAACAAAACCAAAAACGGACCGTGAACTAGTTCTAGTTTACCTAAAGATGTGAAAAAGTTCCCGATTACCTAATTCGGTTCAAGGTGTATTTTTGCTTGTACTCAATAAATTCGACTGCTGTTCATGGATCTAGGAATTTTTTTTCCTCTTGGCAAAGTCGAAGACCAAATCGGGAATCAAACCCGTTGCTTCTGGCTTATTTGTACTGTGCCTTTAAAGTCTAAGTCACCTGATGCTCCGATTTTCAGCGAATGTAATATCTTTCAATGCAATAATCTGGAATCACCTACAATCTTTGCTTATATAATTTGAATCACTGTCGTCGAGATCAGTTGGAACTTTCATTGTCGGCATTTAAAATCATCTCTACCGATCATTCACGGGTATTTTTATCAGAATTAAAGCAATGCATACGTTATCATCAATTTCTAGTTCTTCAACTAGGCGAAACATTGAAATGAACCTGCTTCGCTGATAAAGGATGTAATGATCAAAATTTGGTCAAACTAGAATGCGTGTAAATTGATTCATTTTTGCTATTTAGATTTATTTAATTTTTATTCATTCAATTTGCTTCTCTTGTTTGGACGCCATTTTGATAACAAAATAGCAACTGTCAAGATCGAAATAGAAGCATCATTATGCACGCACACTTTTACAAAATGAGGGGTGTTCAGATGATTTTAAATGCAAAACTTAAAAAGCGTCAAGTTCATTGTTATTGTACGAAATATATGCAACTAGTGTATACTGACAAAACGCATTAACATTCAATGCTCTCCAATGAAGCCAGGAGGGAACAGGCCATCGATATACCAATCCCAGGCGAAGATGCTCTGAGAGAAGTTAAACAACTGATACGTCATCGGTGGGATAACCAGTGGTATGAGACTAGGGAGTCAAAGTTGAGGGAAGTTAAGGAAGATACCAGCAGGTGGACGGAACGCGGGAGCACGGCCGAACAGCGTGTCCTTGCACGTTTAAGGATCGGACACACGCGTCTAACACACACATTTCTGTTAAAGAAGGAGCTGCCGCCCAATTGTGAATGTTGCGGCACGGTGATGGATGTCCGGCATTTAATTCTCGAGTGCCGGAAATTTGTTACCGAAAGAGGGAGAAAAAAACATTGGGACCAGCCTACGCGACGCCCTGGGAAACACAGAGGAGCAAATAACACAAACGCTGAACTTTCTAAGGAAAACAAGACTGTTTTCCAAACTGTAGCAAAAACAGAAAATGGAAGAAGCCGAAGAAGTAAACAAGAAAAAAGTGAAAGATGCCAAGCCGGATAAACAAACAGAAGAAGATGAAGAAAAACTGGAGAAAAGTAGCGATTAAAGTACGGAAGAATAAAAACTGAAGAAGAACAGTTCGGAAATAGCAGCCGTAGCCGTAGTAGTAGCCGAAGAAGAAAAAACGTAACGGAATCAGCGTAAGAAGAAAACCGAAACAGATGGAAGAAAAATTAAAAGCAAAGGAAAATGAAGGAGTCACAACGGAAGAAGTAATGCAGTTGGAAGAAGGAGAATGAAAAATTGAAATAGAAGAAGTCAACGTGAATGAGAGAAACGCAGCACAATCGAAGAAGAAAAAATGCGAAGTGGACAAAGTGGACGAAAAGAAGTCGAAGAAGAGAAACGGAAGAGCAGAAGCACAAGAAGTTGAAGACGTAGAGAAACAGCAGGGAAAAATTGGAAGAAGATAAGCAGAAGATGAAAAGTAAAAGGAGAAAAGGGAACGTAACGAAATCAACGGAAGAAGAAAACCGAAGCGGATGAAGGAAAATATTAAAAGCAGAGAAAAGAGGCACAACGGAAGAAGCAAAGCAGTGGAAAGAAGTGAAATAAAAAAGTGAAATAGAAGAATACAACGTGAATGATAGAAACGTAACACATTTGAAAATGAAGAAAAGCGAAGCGGACAAAGTGGACGAATAAAGGTCAAAGAAGAGAAACGGAAGCGCGGAAGCACAGCAAGTTGAAGACGCAGAGAAACAGATGGGAAAGAATGGAAGAAGATAAGCAGAAGAAGAAACATGGAAGGAGAAAAAGAAGCATAACGAAATCAACGGAAGAAGGAAACCGAAGCGGAGGGAAGAAAAAAGGAAATGCAGATGAAACTGAAGGGAGCCCAACGGAAGAAGCAATGTAGTGGAAAGAAGCCAAATAAAAAGTGAAATAGAAGAAGACAACATGAATGAGAGAAACGTAACACAACTGAAGAAGAAGAAAAGCGAAGCAGAAGAAGAAAAGTGGAAGGAGAAAAATCAAAAAAGAAGGAAAAATAACAGAGATAAGAAAAGCAGAACAATCGCAAGAAGCAGGACAAATTTGGAGCAAACCAGCGAAGGAACAGGAGGATAATTAGATAAGTTGATGAATAAGGGTTGAGAAGGGCGGAATGAAGTGAAGTGGGAAACGAATTAGTGGATTAATATTATATTTGAATATCAGAATTTCGTTAGACACGAATGCACCCTTCTGGTGTAAAGTGTCATTAATAAACAAAACAAAAAATGCTCTGAATTAAAAAACAGCTTTAACCACCTTCGTTGACGGTAAAGGGCTCTTTTTTTTATAAACCACTTGAATTCCAGAGAAGCCAGATGAAAAATGACAGCACACTGGCAATGTTTTGCTGATAAGAAATAATGCTACTTTTAATATTTTGGAATATCGCTTACGTCCAGATTCGAAATGGCACGTGACAGTCATTGATTGAAACTGCGATAGAAAATAAACCATGACTCACGGGTGGAATGTCACAAAATCACAATTGTTTAAAATATCTCTAGACCTTGCTGGAAGTTTTGTTCCATCGGAAAAAAAATCTGTGAAGGACAAAGGCGGAATATCACGCTGCACTACGTCTAGAGGTCTGTGATGGTCTGGTGCATCAAAAAGGGTTGTTTAAAATCATCCTTCAAGGTGAAAGAAGAGTGAGAAGAATCATGACGGAGACAATGCGATGGTCTGGGTATGTTTTTCTTCCAACGGTCTTAGTCCGACTCATCAGATCAATGGATTCAAGGATCGTTTTATGAACAATAACATGCTTAGGGTTGTTATTCTGCCTCATGCGGAATGGAATATGTCATTAAGATGGATATTTTACCAGAACAACGACCACGGCCGTGCACGGTAAGAGAATAACCTCCATAGTCTCCTAATCTTAACCCTATCGAGAACATCGTACAGGGTGCGGCAGAAAATAATGCGAAAATGTTCAAACTTGAGTATTGGGTCAATTCGTGTAGCTAGTGACTAATTTCTGTCGAACGTGTGGTTGTTTATGTTTACTCTCAAGTGATGCATCCAAACACTCTATTTGTTTTATTGCAAATTCTTCAAAATGTTCGCGAAAGTAGGTATCACCAGTTTGTTGCTCGCCCAGAAGAAGCCGAAAGAGATTGCCAAGGTGGTTGGAAACAGTTTACTGCATAAAAATATCCCTGCAGGATGGTCCTAAGCAGCGGAAGCCGGAAAGCGGACGTCCGCGCTTTGCACGCACGCCGTACGTGATCAAATCGGTCAGTGCAAAAATTGCTCGCAACCCGGTGCGTTCCATAAGAAAACTTGCAAAGGAAGCCAATATTTCGGAGAAATCCATGCGGAGAATCATCAAAGAAGACCTGCATGCATCTTGCAGAGCCAGAGTGAACCGCCACTTGATTACGGACCGGGTCAAGGAACTACGAGTGACTCGTTTCAAGAGATTGAAGAAGGAAAAAATGATAATCTTGTTCTCCGACGAAAAGCTTTTCAGCATCCATGATGTGGCCAACAGCCGTACGAACCGGTTCATTTCACCGCAGAAAATGGAGAACGTTCCGGAAAAAGTGAAATTCAAATTTCAAACCAAACATCCGGCTGGTGTCATGGTGTTTGCCTTAGTGGCGTCCAACGGTTTGAAAATGCCGCCTGTTTTCATTGATGCTGAAAACCCTGAAGTCAACCATAACACCATAACCATAACATGGCAGTCAATGTCAGAGGACTACGTCCGAAAGGCATGCTCTGGATTCCGGCGTCGGCTCGAGGATGTTAATAATAAAAATGGAGGACACATAGAATAAATTTGTTTAAAAGGACTTTATAAAGATAACTGCATTCGAAAATGTTGATATTATTGCTTGAATTAGTTGAAAATGGGATTTGAAAGAAATAGAACAAATTTTCGCATTATTTTCTACCGCACCCTGTAGATCAAAGAATTAATCTTGTGGGGGTTACACTACCAAAGTCATGTAAATTTTGGCGTCCTAAGACCGACACATGTAAGCGGCCGTTAGGACATAAGAATCAGTCAAAAGATACGAGAAAATCAAACCAATTGAACACACCTCTTTGTTGAGCTGCGCCAGTTTCTGTTTCAGGACGCTTAATCTTACATGCAATCTTTGTTTATGTTCCTTGACGTAAATTAACATTGAATTACGTCTCGTGTAAAATAAATAATATCTAAGTGTGTGGGCAGCAATTTCCAAGACTATCAATGACAACCTGATTGACCTGATGATGCATGGCTGTTACCGAAAATAAGGGATATGCTTCTAAATATTGCAAGCAAAATTCAATCTGTGTAATGGATGCGAAGTTGCAATTGTTTTGTCCAGAAGAAAATCTGTTTCTTTTCACCAAATAAGGATTGTTTTGTTCAAAAAAGTATCAAAAGCATGTTGTTTTTAAACGCACACATGTATTTTTTTTTTCAGATTGACGGTTCATAGAAAAATGCTCAATTTCTTGTTAGAAATATCGACGAAATTTTGATAGTAACACATTTCAGGCCTAGATTTGACTGAAGATACCCATAGAAATTATTATCTTAACTCGAGATGTAATTCTTCTTTGATGTTAACAACGGCAAATAGAAATGTAGATTTATATTTGCTGGGGCTAAGGAGGTTAGTTATTCTACTATCTGCACTAAGTTGGGAAAATAGTCTATGTTAATTATATGAAACCACGCTACGGAGCCTACAAGTTGTTCTCCCAAGTTCTACGCCACTGTCTGTCACCAAATGCAAAGGAGTTCGTGGGGCAGTATATGGCGGGATCCCACGGACCAGATTTTTGCGATTCGGCAAGTGCTGAAAAAATGTCGCGAATATTACGTGGGTTTATTGATGGTCACGATATCGACACCAGCACAGAGATACAAAGTCGCATTATGACTGGTAAGTGTGCCTCCTTTGGACTTCACTACAAAGTTCGCTGAACTGTAAAGTTGACCAATAAGACCGGTAGTCCTCTAGAACCTCGAAGTATGGACAATGCTCGGGGAGGAAAGGTAATATCACAGTTAAGTTTGACAGCTGTGTCCATTTGGCCGCGTGCTGGTTTTCATGGCAGCCAAAAGGTTTTATGAAGGTTCTCAAGTGGTCATAGCATCTATCACTAGAATATTTTCAAAATCTGTATGGTCTTATAAAGGTTTTATTCACTTGTTTTCACAACCGTCTATAGAGTGGGCCATTTTGTACAAATTTCGGCTTCAAAGAAGCATAGAGGAGTTGTTGGTAGACAAAACAGTTTTGAATGTAGTTTTATCAACAAAGCCGGGAGGAATGCTATACGGCTGGAATAAAACTTAAACTGTTACTTGGGTTGTCTTGTCTTGTTCTGTTCATGTCTACGGGTATGAAACGCAATAGATCAACTTCAAAATAATGAAAACAAAATGAACTCTTACTGAAAACTCTCATACAAATTTGTCCTCTCAGTGACGCTTAAAAAATCGGATAGGTTATGCTCCTCGACAGGTAAAACAAAATCTCCAACACGCTCTAGCTCTCAACAAATCTTAACAGAGGTATTTCAATATAGGGGAAAGTGCTCTGATGTGGGTCTATGGATCTAGAATTCGGCCTATTGTTGAAAATTTCCTGTCTCTAATTTTTCTTCTAATTGATATGTCAGTGAGACAAAACTACTGTATATTTTTGATTTTCAGGGTAAAAGCAGTGAATTAATATTTACTTCGAATTTAAGCATAGCCCGAATCCTAGATCCATAGACCCACATTAGAGCACCTTCTCCTAAGTACCGATCCAAACCAACGGTAAGGATTCTTTTTTGGACCACTTACAAAGTGTGATGGTGATTTTTCATTGAGAAAACAAGGTGAATTTAAAACAACACTTGAGAGCAGATTTGGCCCCATTTAAACCAACTGTATGGATGCTGTTGAGGCAGTAAATTATCATTAGGCCGAATGCCATTAGGAAGAGTGCTATTTGGGCAAATAACTAATAGAACCGAATCTGTCACTAAGCTCACTGAGAATAATTCATTTATATTTTTCTGTTTGCTTAGAATCCCTTTCTATTTGAATTGCAAAGACTGAAAAAATAATCGAACGCCGCCGGTACACTGATTAAAAATTTTGAAATTTGAAAGAACTGCTTATGATTGAAGAAGGTAAAACCTCTGATGACAATTCGGTAGTTTTTTGTCCCTGATAAAGACATGTCAGCAAATTGAAAAAAAAAAAAACTTGAAAGAACTGCTCATATTTCAGAGAAGGAGATAATTTCTGGTGAAAACTCGATTGTTTCTTGTCCCAATGGTATCAAGTAATATGCTCATATTGTGAGTTTATAGTGAGAAAGAATGAACTACTCGTGATTGAAAAAAAAATAGAAAAACCTCATATATAATATCATTGCTTCAATCCAAGAAAATTTTCCAAAATCCATACAAGTTGTTGCTTCCAAAATACTAGGTTCTTACTTCAACAGATGATGAGATTTTAAATAAGAAAGAATATTATTTTTAATTTAAAGAAGAATATCTTTCACATAAAGAATCATTGGCTTCATGTTCCCAAAAGATTCCGAGAAATACTAAAATCAATCATCCACAAGACATGCTGGAAGATTAAATGTTTTGAAATATGCAAGATCTGTTACGTGCTGCATGATTGACAGAAGTTGAGAAAGATTAGTGTTCCATGTCCCGAAGATTTCAAGAAATAATGAATTCATTCGTCATGACATTTTAGCAAATTGAAAGTATTGAAATGAGAGTGAACTGCTTATGGTTTGAGGATGAAAAACGCTACCATGCAAGTCCATTAGCTTCATGTCGCAAGGACTTCTTGAGATATTATGTTCAATCTGAATTTAAACTAAGTGACTATATCAAACGATCATTGATGAACACGGGCAAACTGCTTTCAATTCCACTTAAAAAGCCTATCTATGTTTGCACTATCAAACAAATCAGGTTCCCGTTTCACCTGGGCATACAATGCCTTGGTTTTCTTTGTACACACGTAAGCTATAATTCATATCGTAGTAGGCTGCGAGGGAATGAAGCCGATTTCCTTAGTTTGACAGTTGTATCATGACGAAGTGGCAGCGTATTCGTGATTTGTCACAAGCGGAAATCTCACAAAAAAAGAAATTTGAATCGCCTTCGGAGTGTTCCGGTGGACCGCGAAAAGAGTCTTAGACCGGAAAAGAAGGTGCCCACAGGTCGTCCGAAGTCAGCTTCCAAGGGTTATCGCTACCTTCAAAAGAAAGATTCGGGAGAATTTGGTGCGTTCAATGAGAAGAATGGCTAAGGAACTCGGGATCAGCGACTATGCGGCACGGAAGAGTCAAGGGCACGAAAAAAACTCACTTGATTACCAACCGCATCTGGGAGCTACGAGTCGAGAGATGTAAGAAAATTCTGAACTTCCTCAAGTTAAAAAATCTGGTAATCCTGTTTACCGACAAGAGCATGTTAACCATCGATCCCGTATCAAATTCCAGAACCGATCGCTATTATAGTTCTCTCCCGGTAAATGACGTGTATCTGCTAGCGTTATGGTGTTTGGATTGGTGGCTTTCGATGGCAAAAAAATGAACTCGGTATTCATTCCAGAAAGCGACAAAATAAACACGGAGGTCTACATCGGGATTTTAAGTAAGTATGTTCGTCCTTGAATCGAAGAGCAGAACGCCCCGAAGCCAAATGTTGTATTTATTTCCACAAAATGGGGCTCTGTGCCACACCTCGATTCACACTTAGAAGTGGTTGCAGGAACATCTGTCGTTTGGGCGAAGGATATGTGGCCACCGTGGCCAGTCCCGATATGAATGCACTGGATTACTCAGTATGGCGCGTCATGAAGGCCACCCGAGTAACACATCTTCGTGATTTAATATTGAGTAAGCTTCTATATAACCAAATCTAGTCATATAAATGTATTTTCGAGCGTTATAAAACTTGTGTGTTGCTTGGACAAGGACTGTTCATAACACCACCCGAGTACAGCAAGCCTCAGACAAACATTGACCCGTTCCTGGAGAGAAATGGATCCAGGCTACATTATAAGGACCTGCCGTGCGTGTGGAGGCCGTAATTGCAGCAAGTGGAAACTAGATCGATGATTAATATAGTTTAAGACTCTCAGAAACATCCCCTTTTTTAATTAAAAGAAAAATCAAAATATATGAGATTTTTTTAAAATTTTTATATTGCTCAATGGTGCAAACATTATCACGCATTTATTTAATTATTTACATGGCATAACGTCACAATACTATAACATAGCCTGATTCACAATATCCCTCCATAATGCCCGATTCGTGGCTGCTCCTCTCCAATCCCTTGGGCACCTTGTACCCCCTAGGTCTTGCTCCACCTGGTCTGACCATCTTGCTCGTTGCGCCCCACGTTTATAATTATCACGCATACGGGAGTTCTATTTTGTCTGAGACTTACAGAGAGTCAGTGTCAAGTGCTCGACTTGAAGAGCGAATCGCAGTAGGTCTAGTATTTAAACTAGATATATTTGTGTGCTTATGTGTGTGTTTATATATTTTATAAGGAGACCACTTATAATTTACATATGTGTCTACCATTTGGTTGCACGTCTTTTTTGTTATCTAAAAGTCTCGGAATTCCTGCCTGTTCGATAAGAATGCTGGCGGGCACAAAAAGTGATGGTGATTTTTCATTGGGAAAACAAAGTAAATTTCAAGTAACGCTTGACGGCCGATTTGGACCGATTTAAACCAACAGTAAGGATGCTGTTGGGGCCAATCAAAAAGTGCGATGGTGGTTTTTGATTGGGGAAGGTTAACTTTAAGCAACGCAAGAGGATTGATTTGGATCGCAAACAAATCCACGATCATTTGATTAGCCTTGAGCAAGGCATTTGATTGCATTGATATACCCATGCTTCTACTCAAACTGCCAAAAATGGGTATTGAGCTAAATTTTCTTGAATGGCTCGAGTCTTATCTTACTGATCGACAAAAAATAGTCAGATTTAAAGGCAAGACTTCAAATCATATTCGAGTTGTTTCAGGAATTCCTCAAGGCTACCTTCTTGGCCCTCTTTAGTTTATACTTTTTGTAAACGATATTTCCCTCATTTAAAAAAAAAACTTAAAAATTCTTATTTATGCCGACGATTTGAAGATATTTTTAGAAATAAAAAACAAGAAAGATATAAGAATATTCAAAAACGACGTACTCCTATTATATAATTGGTGCAAAAAAAGCCTTTTGCAGCTAAACGTCCAAAAATGTAAATCTATATCATGTAGTAGAAAGCGGAATACACTAGACTGTACAATCTCTCTAGGAAATCAGGCAGTTGAAAAGTACGGAAGAATTAAGGATTTAGGTGTTATTTTAGATAAGAAACTAACATTCATTGACCACTATAACGCAATAATCAGTAAAGCAAGTAGCATGCTAGGATTTATAAAACGATTTAGTTCCAGCGTTCATGACCCATACACAATAAAAACATTATACGTTGTATATGTGAGGTCAATACTTGAGTATTGTAGCGTAGTATGGTCACCTTTTTCAGTCACGCACGAACAACGAATAGAATCAGTTCAAAAACAATGTATACTGTTTGCACTTCGAAAGTTAGGTTGGACAAGATTTCCTTTACCATCTTATAAAGCTCGTTGTATGCTCATCGGCATCCAAACATTAAAAGAGCATCGAGAATTCGCAATGGTCTCAGTTGTAAACGATATCGTTTCGCATCGCATTGATTCTGAAGAACTTTCGACAACTACGAAATCGAAACGTTTTTACTACAAGCCACCATCGTACAAATTATGCTAAATTTGGGCCATTAAATCGGATGATGGCAACATACAATATGCATTGCGAAAACGTTGACTTTACAACGACAAAATATAAATTGAAGCAATACTTTAATGATACTTAAAAAAAAACTGTTCATAAATGTGTAGAATATAAGCCAAATACTGTTACAAATATATTTATATAGATTTAAGAGTGACAAAACATGTGAAAATAACTGTAACTAAAGGTCTACACGTGATTGACGTCAAATAAATAAATAAATTACTAAACTTTCTCAATGTATGGATATCTTCAAAATACTTTCTAGGGCAAACGCTTCATTAGTTGCCGTAAATTAGAAGTTTTGATGTAGAAATACTTGTGTATGGAGGCTCTACACACAACTATTGGTAGACTAATATTTATAGGAGCGTGTGCTCTATATCATTATGAATTTTCAGAGCAAATTTTTAAGAAGTCCAAAACGTAGAATTGAATCGAGAACTTTTTTATGGGGATTGAAATTTTATTAAATGTAGAGAACTTGGTCGTTAGGTTTGTGACTAAGTGAACATTATTAAAGTTAATAGTAAGAAATAGAACAAATTTTCAACTCTGTGGAAATTAAAAAAAAATGAGTCTGCTAGAGGTACAGAATATTATTCCTTAACTCCAGAAACTTTGTTGAGCTTCGGACGAAAAAGAAATGAAGCTGCTTTAAAATACGAACTTTTTTTTAAATACTTTAGTTGTGATTGGGAGAGAAATGAGATTTATTTCTGGAAACTTTATTCATGCTTTGCAATTGAAATTTAATTTCCTGATCTTTTACGACTGTTTTTTCAACCTTGAATGCCTGCATCAAGCTGGAAAAAACTATGACGTGAAGTGTTTTTGTTTTGCGTCATAGTCTTTTTACTTAAATGTATTAATGAAAATTCCAAATTTTAATTAAAAAATAGGCAATATACAATACAAAGCTTGTGTTAAGAGAGGCGATTAATGCTGTTTTTTAGTTGCATCCGGACATAGATTGTAAAAAGCATCTCAAGTTTAAAATTCAAACTTATCACGGTTAATTGCAAATTTTTTTTAAGAAACTTTGAGCAGGAAATTAATATTTGTCATTTGTTTCTCATCAACAATGCAATTTCCAAGAAAAATATTGAAAAAAAATCCAATTATTCTTGTTACAAGATTGCACTAAAACGTCACACTGAAAAAACAAGCAAATGATACCAGCATCATGAATGATGAGCGTTTGAAATTCAAAAACAAAATTCAACTAACCTGATGATCCGGTGGAGATAAGGTAGAAATCATGTTTGTTTCCATTGGTTAATCCTGGTGATAGAAACAAAGAATGTCAGTTGATAATCGGATTTTGGTAGAAGTTCATATTGGTTTTTTTTCCTGGCTTTATTTGCGACCAGAAAAAGAATAATAAGGTGTGATTCGTATAAACCGATTGAGGCTTCTTGTAGACAACCCCATACACTGAGATATATAGCCGATTTTAGCTCCTATTTCAAATGTAAACATTGCTAATATTTCAATATTGCATAAATTTACATCAATGGTCAACTCGATCTGTGTTGCTCTATGCCTATCTGTGAGTGTACTTCACATTTCCTTTCCCAACTCGAACCCATCTGCAAACCCATCCAAACAAAAACACACACACACTCACCGTTCAGATGTCCATTCTCGTAGACGAACTCGCCGTTGTCGAGCCGGTGCTTTTTGATCTGCGAGGCGGCGGCTGCTGCGGCGGCGTGGTGCGACATGTGCGACGCCGGCATCGAAAGTCCCACGGGGCCTCGTTTCGGTGGTCTGCCGGGCCTAGAGCTGTGCGATAGCAGAGAGTTACTGGTGTTAAGACAGGGGTAATCGGTTAGTACAAGCTAGGCGCGAAGTGGTGTGGGGGAGAATTTAGAAATGTTTCTTTGCATACTCCTTTGGCTTTTTTTTTTTTTGTGGGCCAATATACTGGGTTGAGGGGGCAGGGAGGGGAATGGGGACATATACAAAATAAAGAAGCGTAATGATTTCCGACTCATTGATTTTCGCGTTTTCGATAATTATAACCCTTCGCTATTGTACAGTCGAAAGCTTAAGAGATGTCAGCTCAATCAGCATCGAACAGTGTGAAACGAAAAGAGGCGAGGAATATTTGACGAGTACCTTCGCTTATTGTTTGGACAGAATTTGAAAGGCTTTCTTCTCGCTGTGGATGGGTTTGACCTCCGAGCGAGTTCCGGGGAACTGGGAGCATTTTACCGTTTCTCACCGTTCCCGGATTTTAAACAAATCGAACCTGTACCTCCTCACGTGTCAAACCGACATCGCGAGAGTGGGAATTTTCTAAAATACCATACTTCTGAAGGATTTATGATTTCTGCGGAAGACAACAAGCCTACTTCGTTCGTCGTGGCTCGAGAGAGGAAAAAACACACTCACGGCACACTTGGATAAGGTAAAACACCAAGTACTTGTAATTGCAGGTTGAAATTTGATTTATGCATTTTATTATCTTTATTTTTATTATACGATTGTGCGCATTTTACCCGAACCCAGCTGAAGACGGGCAGTCAGTTGGATCCGTTCTTGGGTGCAAAACTCGTAACCGCGTGAGTGGAGAGCCTTCATCGTCGTATAAATAAAAGAAACTTTTCCCTCCGACTCTGAATTGCAACGGCAGCAGCGTGGTGGCCTGCAAAACGGAAAACACTGTGGCATCCGTGAATTACAAGAATGTAAAGAATATACACGTCGAGCTTGATTTATTTCGGCGTGTAATAAAATATTAATTATATTTTCTACAAATTAATTTCGAAACATAAATATTCCATTAAAGCCCATTTCCCCGCAATTCATAATCCTTATTAGCCCGTACAGAGGTGAGGTGAGGTGAGAGACACGCGGTCAAGACGCTGCCTGACTGTGATGGAATGAGCTTCTCCCACTCGGTGCAACCAGGAAAGCCACCACCTTCCATCAGTCGTGGATTATGAAAAACGTGTAAAAAAATAAGAGTAAAACACGGTGGCCACCGTCAGGAAAATACCACCCACAGATTTTCATCTCCGGCGCTGGTTTGGAGAACCTTTTCTCCGGTGGTCGGACGGCGGTTTTTGGGCAGCTTACTTTCCTACACGCTTTAGCACCCTCCTGATAGTATTATGAGACGCACGGCGCGAGCCAAAACCAAACCGAATGGGTGGGGAAGAAGAGGGAAAAAAAGAAATCTTCTGCCAAAACACCGGCGCTATTCTGTTAAGGCGCGTCGGCGAAGGCACTGGACCGGTTGCGGTGGAGGATTAATAGAATTAAGTTTAACGCCGGTGCGTGAGGGGAGACCGAATCGGTCCGGGGATGGATGGAAAAATTTGAAAGGCCTTAAAAGAAAAGAACTTTGGAAATTAAAAATTAGAAATGGATACATAAATAAGAATGTTTTGCTTCACGCTCGTGACGGTGCAAATTGAAGAGTGCGTGGTGGGACCGTTAATGACCGGGAGGGGAATAAATGGGTCATATTTCAACGGGCGATGACTGGAGGGATATGATACAATTGCAGGGAAAAATTGGCGGAAGGGGTTTTCAGGAAAATAATATTCTGTGATGACAAAAGAAGTATAAGCGAATGTCTTATTTTGATTCAATAGTGAAACTACTCTGCCGTTCTGGGCGGCAGACGACACTATTCGGAGCACCAGAAGTAAGCGTCTTTCCAAATAATGGCACTCATTCAGACTTCGGTGTGAGCGAGATAAGGCGCTATAACCTTGGCAATTTTTGCCGGGCTTTTGGTTCAAATGCCAAAAGTTCACCCATAGGCAAAAGGAGCATAAACTAATCTTTCTAGCATCTACGCTCCCAACGATATTGTACAAATTATCACACTGTTTAACTCTAAATGGAAGCGTTTGGTACGGGAGGTCCACGCTTTCTTCCTTCCCTTAATTCAGCGTAGTAGAGCGATTTTAGATCTTTCTGAAATCGCTCTATTTCTTGGAATCCTCTCTGCGGCACACACTACGCAGTTGCTTTCAAGAATTGGCTGCGTTAGTGTGAGATTAGATTAGATTAGGAGGTATCCGTGGGAAAATCAGCGGAAATTTCATGTGATCTGATTTCGTAATGTTAGATAACAATCTTCGGCCACATATGGGGGTGCACATTAGAAAAACTAAAATTGAGAGCGTCACAAAAATTGGCCAGCTTTTGAACGGTAATAACTCAATCATTTCTCATTAGATTTTCTCAATTTCAGTATCAATCGATTCGAAAAACTTCTCTTTGATCGGTTGGATTATTCAAAATAAAAAAATAGTATGACTAAGCAATAAAGTATAAAAAATTTACAGAAGGTACTGTTGCAAACTTTTTGAAGAACCAAAACAGAAGGGTGCACTAAAAGGCAAGATTGTATGGAATGTAGTTTTATGGAATAAGATGAAGAATCCATTTATCTAGCTCTTTATTTGACCATCCTGGAGTGATTTTTATACTTTAAAACATGCTGTTTCTAGAGAGAAAATTAAAACAGTTTTCTAATCCTAACTTTTTGGTTTCAAATGTTTCAATAAAGCCGTCGTCAGATGAGGTAATGAAAAAAATATGAACTACATTTTTGTCCTGCGAAGTATTTTGGTTAGATTTATCTTATAAATATAAGAATAGGGGGTTTTTTTTCCTCAAAATTATGACATTTTTCTTTTTGATTTATGACTTTTAAGGTAACCAAAAACTTTTGATTTAATGAGGAAATGAGACATTTGTGAAATTAATAAAAGTATGGAAGTATTGGTGGGGAAAATCAGCGAAAATTTCATTTGATCAGATTTCGTGATGTAAAATAATAATCTTCGGCCACATATGGGGGTGCATATTAGAAAAACTAATATTGAGAGCGTTACGAAAGTGGTCAGCTTTTGAACGGTTAAAACTATATAATTTCTCATAAGATTTTCTCAATTTCAGTGTCAATCGATGCGACAAATTTCTATTTAATAGGTTGCATTATTCAAAATAAAAAAATATAGGAAGGTATTAAAAATTTACAGAAAGTAAACCATGTCTTAAAATTGAGAAAACTGATGAAACCAATCGTTTTTGTCCACGCTCAGTCGATCACTCGCGCCACCGAACAATAGATAGCCGAAACAATAGATAATGCACCATGTCCGATAACAAAAGAGTCCCCATCAAAGCATCTGCAACATGATTATACGACAATATGGTGATAGAGGAACATATTGCAAAAAAAAGAACATGGCACCGTTTTTCAATATCAATTACCTTATGTTTGTAAGTTTTACGTTAAAAAAGGGAATATTTTCATCAACATTAAAAGCGAAAATATTCTCTTAAATTCATACATACTAGCTTACGTAAATTTTATGGTTGACGGTCCCGGTTGCAACGTAAAAGAAGCTCTTTTTCAAACCACAGTGTGAGTTGACAACTTCGAAGGAGGGTGCAACCGACCTCCGGTCCTCACAAGTTCCTACCTCACGCCTCCAAGAGTCATATGATCACAAAAGACTGCCAGCTGAAACATGGAGACGCTAGTTGGCGTAGCCTGGGCAATGTTGTTAAATTGACAATAGCGATTAATAATTAATTAATAATTTCTGCACGCTTTGGGATCATCTTTGCATTCCAAAACCATTCATCTTATGAGCATGGAGCAACATTACAAGCATTAATGGCTCAATTTGTTTTTCATTATTCCAGCATAACGTTTACATTAGATGCCTTTGGACCAATGGAGGCCGGATATATTCCAAACATTAATTAATTATATTCTCTTATTATTATTATTATTGTGGGTACAAATATTAATCTTTCTAGATATTAATGGTTAATATTACAGTAGCAGAAAAAGGTGAAGAGGACAAGAGGATGACCAGCTATGTTACAGATATGCATTCTATTAACGCTAACGGTCGTTCTCATAATATTATTTTGCTACGTCATTCTATTATTTTATGTTATGGTATAAAAGTATATTATTACATTTAAATTAATTCTATTCTTTATATCACTGTAGTACCTACTAGATCCACTACAAATGATAATTGCGATGCAAGAAATCGGAGCAACAAAATTTAAGATTTACTATTCTTGATATGATATATTATTTCAGGTCATCGATGGAATTGCCAAATTTTGAAAAATAATATAAAATGCAAATTTTTTCTCATGGCCATTTACACATTGTGTAAATTTTCAAGTTAATTTTAGATACGCAAATTTTTCTGCAATAGAAGCAGGACAACAATCTGCAGACATGAAATTTAAAATAGAAATGTTATTATCAGTTTATTTTATAATATCTCTTCACTATATTATATGTAGTATTTTATATGACATTGTTTATTGATTATATTTTTATAATTATCATATCCTTTTAATCATAACTTGTATTTTCATGATTTATATTTTAACATAAATATAATTTTAATAGGTTTACTTCAAAGGTTATATATACTATATTAATTATCATGTTTTATATGTCCAATGATTATTTTTATCCTTTCTTCTTCCTTTTATGATTAGGAAGTATCTAGTGCTTTGAATACAAGAAGCTGCAACGGAATCGGTGGCAGACACACTTATTATTAAATTTTTTTTTAGACATTATCTAAAGTCCATTTAGGCGGACGCTAGTTGGTTTATTATTTCTCTTCACAGGCTCGACAGTTGAAGTTATTAATTTTAACAATTTTAACAACTATTGACCAGCATTTTGACATTAACTGTTAACACAGAGTACGTCTGATATTATTTTGTTGAAAGGTCCTGGCACATGTTATTGCTCCATAGAACCAGCAGAAAGGAAATCACCATGTTGGAAAATTCGACATGCGAGGTGTACAATTCGAATACATTATCCAATCCAGGCTACACATTTTACCGTATCAAATAACATAAACTCTATTTAAAGATATTTCCTTATTATATTCTTTATTTGACATATATTACATGAGCCTAAATATAATTCATTGATTTAAAACATTTCAATACTGGGGTGGGAGGGTGCATCAGGGCATCATTGAAGTTGCAATTGGACAATGGAGTGGACGGCCAACCGGAGTCTAGGAGGGGATGTGTCTATCATTTATGATTGATACATTCCACTCGAACAGTTGTAATGAATTTGACGCGTCTTTCTCAAACAAACCATCTAGTGGAAAGCTTAGCTGAATTGCGTATTTTGTTATTCGTTTTATTGGATCATACTGCTGGAAGGAGATTCTCTTATTCCCGCAGGTTTCGCGTAAGTGTCTCTACTTACGGGCCTGTCCAACCCTTTTTGGTCCATCATACAGCAGTATGTTGAATTCAGAACTGTAACAAAGCATGATTTTTCTGTTAAGTGGAACCGCATGCAGGGCAAGGCCCACGCTAGGATGGTGGCTTTTTACATACATACATTATAAGCGAAAATATTCTCTCTTTTCAATGCAAACGTTAAATTATGCATATAATCTTTGGAATCAGAACCAATTGACAAGATTTGAGAGAAATATTCGTTAGATTTTTTACCACAGCTGAAATGTTATACTCATGAGCTTGACATGCGCTCAACTGTTTCATCGCGTAATTTAAAATACCACTCATAACTCGTTAAGGATAAAATTGAATCTCACGATAAATTCATGAAAATCATCGAATATGTTGATCAAACAAACGCTTTGATGTGTTAAGCACAAAGTGGGATTTTCATGACTGCTACTAAAACAGAATTTGCCTATCGTGTTTGGACTTGATAGAATTTTTTTTTTAAATTAGTGGCTCTGCTTGGCCGTTGCGTTTATAAATTAAAAAAAGAAACAACAATTGTAAATGTAACCTGTGAAAATTTAGTGCATGTGAAGCGTTACATCGGAAACCAAAAAATCTTTGTCGCCACCAACCGGATCTAACGGGGTTGAATTTCTTATGGGTGAATATTCTCGGAAAATTAAAATAATCAAATGATATTTATTTAACAATGCTGGTTTACTGTCTTTCTTCCCATTGATAACATCCATTGAGCTTTCTGATGCATTAATAATACCCATAATGATGCATTAATAGACCGATATCGGGTGGGAGAATATTTACCAGGCAACCAAAGGTCCTTTGAGCTACTATATTTACAATAAAATAAAACAACCAATGTCCTAATGTTATCTAACGTCAACAATGCGGTCTTACCTTATGCACAACCCCTCTTATTTTTTTTTATAATTGCTTCAAGTTGTATAAGGTTAGTTGTATAAGGTTAGATTGCTTAGCATTGCATTTCAGCCTACTAGGAGCTTATTCATTTCTCCGATGATAAACGATACTTTGATTCTTATGATATTTATCAAATGGTACGTTTTGCTAGGATTAAAAGAGTTGTAGATTACTCGTAAATATTCAAAAAAAAAAAGTTTACATAAATTAATGTAAGTGATGATGATTGCTGGAAAATCATTGAATGCCTTCGTATTGTGTTGATCAAGGCTATTGAGGCTATTTTTTTTCTAAATAGTCGTCCATCCACAAATCCATGGTTCTACAGTTCAAAATTTTACCAACTTTGGTGCATAAGAACTATTTTCAATAAGATAAAATTACCTTTCAAAGATACACCATCCATATACCCCTCCGATGTGGCTTTCGATGGGTTTAAAATTTCACTTTATCAATTTAGAGTCAAGGGATTTTTCTGATACGTTCACTTTTTAAAAAGGAAACTATTTGCCTAACACTATTTATTGCCAATTTAGTACACTAGTACAGTATGTTACGAGAAAAGAGGTAGAGCCTCATGCGCTCTAACGTTTTATAGAAAAAAATATGCTAACGCTGCAAATATTGTACCTGTCTCTGATTGGTGCGGTTACGTGGCGTGATGGGCCACGTTATCGCGCCAATTCTACCTAACTGCCTGATTGGCTAATCCACTTATCAGTGATTTCCTAACGTAGAGTCATTCAATGAACTTAATTGCTGAAATATTTAAAACTAATTAAAGCCTGTCCACGTTATATTTCGGGCACTTTTCATTCAGTGTAGATTTTGAATTATTTCACGGATCGCTGAAACGTTTCAATTATATGACACTTATATCCCAATCTTACTGTGTGAAATGTGGCTTACAAAGTTGGGAAGTCCAAATCATACGTACAAAAAGTGAAGCAGAGGCAAGGACTGAAGGCGTACAAAGTAAAAAAGGTGCCCATCCGTGATGATAAGCAACATTTCACTGCAAAAAGTCGTGCTAAGGAGCTTAACACCAATTTTTTGCAAACATTTTCTTGTATTAAACGGACGATGAAACATACGTTTAAACAGCTTCCGGGTCTGGCTTTTTATACCGCAATGCAAAGAAACGCCGTTGCCAAGCATTTCCGGACGAAGAAGGTGTCCAAATTTGATTTGGCAGGCCACATATAGTTGTGGTCGAGTATCTAAAAGTTTCGTCTTTATCGGCACTTGCAATAAGGATGTATTAATACGAGAAAGAATGTTTGCAAAAGCGGTTGCTACCGCTTATCAGAAGCCACGACTCTCCAGCTCTGTTTTGGCCTAATTTTGCCTCTTGTCACTCTGCTTAATTCGTTCTGGAATGGTATAAGGTACAGGTAGGAGGTCAAATACGTGCTTAAAACAGCCAATCCACCAAACTGTCCAGAACTTCGCTCAATAGAGAAGTACTTGGCTCTAGTTAAGCGGATACTCTTCGAAACTAAGAAGAAAGCAAATTCGACAATTGAAGAGAGACCAGAGTGAGAAGAAAGCAAATGGTACCGATGATTTCAAGAGAAGATGGAGAATCGTAACGGTGGGCGTATCTGAGGATACCGTACGGAACCTGATGGCGGGTGTAGCACAGAAAGTTCGAGAATTTTACAGAAAGAAGGATTAACAGCTTAGTCAACTGTATCTTATGTAGATCGAACTCTATTATTGTGAAATAAACAATCGGTTTTGTTGATTTTTTTTTGCTGTTTTTTTTTTGGTGTCCGAAATTTAACGTGGGGCTTCAATCAATTTTCTTACTCGGGCGAATGAACAACTCCGTATGGAAGTTTAATTTCATGTCACCTAGACCTCATAAATATAGCTGTCAAAAAACGATCGCATCAAGATGTGGTTAGTCAAGAGTTGAATATGGAGGAATATTGAGTCTCGTTTGAAAGAAGTCACCTTTATGTGTGAAGATAAACTTTTTCTAGTGGAATATTGAGAAATTCACTCGCTTTTTCTAGTGAAAGTTTGAAAAAGTACAAAAAAAAGTCTAAATTTTTTATTTTTAGAAGTTAACAAGTTAAGTATAAGTTCAATTTTTTCTAGTTTTACAATTCTTTTTATTTGTTTTTAAATGGAGGCAGTATGATTTTTCCTCTTCTCTTGTATTCATTATTCACAGATAAATTCCATTGTTTATTGTCAGAATCCTTTGAAACAAAGAAAAGATGTATTTCCCATATTTGGCACTTTTTCTCGAGTTCCAATAAGTCGCATGACTTGGTAAAATAATACCGAGCATCGTATCAAAGTTAACAGGTATTTAAATTCTGGATAAACAACGGAAGAGAGTGATTTAATGTTTCGTAAATTTTTTGATCGGGGTCTTCTGGAGCTGTTTTTTCCCCCTGACTAGGTGGAACAATTTTGTATGTACATTTGAAAAAAAATTCCAACTACACGGTCACTTTTGATTATTCAAAATGTCACCCAATGGGTCAAAATATCACTTTTTAAGCCACAAGTCAACGTGTGCCTGAAGCCTCTAGACTTAAATTGAAGATAATTTTGCAGCTTTGCAGTTATCAAACTATTGAAAATTCAACTTATTTTCTTTTTCTAACGTTTCGGCGAACAATAGTTAGTTGTTCAATTGTTTGATAACTGCAAAGCTGCAAAATTATCTTTGATTCGGATACTCTAAAGACAACACCCAGTGCTTCTGCACCACTTTTTTCGAGTTCTGGGACTAGTTTGATAAATTTGAAACTTTTACGATTGTTCTGTATCTTCCAGAGGACCCGCGGATGCTGTACTGAAATCTAGTTGTTTAATGACTTCTTGTAGACATATTTATTTTAAGTATTTCAAATAGTAGTAAATATTTTTTAACTGGAACTTGAAATTTCCGGAATTGAGTTTTATTATGCCAAATGTCTTAAAATATAAAAACACGTAGGCATCTATTTTCTATCTTCAAATGTTCCAGAGATACCCGAACAGAAGGAAACAACAAACATTTATAACAAAGGTTGTTAGAATTAAGATCGCGGATGTAGTCAAAATAACAGAAATTGTAACAAAAACTAAAAACAAACCATGATATAGATATAACATAAACAAAACAAACTTTGTAACAGTTTTGTTACGATGTAGCAAAATTATATCAGCTATTGTTAGAATTATTCTATTTCATCACGAAGATTGTGCCTCCCAGGGTTTTATATCTTAATTTGTTATAAATATGTTGCACAATTATCCAGGTGAAAACGTCTTTAACCAATTTATATCATAATCAGTTAGTCGTAACAAGGTTTGTTATAATTTTGATATTTTTATGTTATGCCCTTCTGGTCGGGTATAGATATAAACTAAAAAATATTGATAGTTGCGCTAGAAGGTCTAAAGACATCAACTCCAGGGAGTTCCTGGATGCTCTAGAACATCCTTTTCAGCCTGGATCTTTGGATCTTTTTGATCATGTTTCGTTCGGAAAATAAGGAACACGTCGCTGGTTGTGCGTGTAGACCTGAAGGCATACAGTTCTGGGTGAGAATAGAATAACCTTTTATCTCAAGACTTGTTCCAGCTTATATCTACAAATCTCCATGGATTTGTACCCTATCTTTAAATAACTAAAAGATTTTTTTTTAATTCCTTGATTATCGAAATTTTAAGCCCTGGGCTTAGTAGTCTCATAGTAGTCACTCAATTACTTTTTGGGTATTTTCCTAGCTTGTGCGAGGGTGAGATTCGAACTCGTGACTTTGGCGTGAGAGGTATGGATGTTAACTACTACGCCGGGGTAGCCAAAAAAAATGGTGGGTTCAATTAAAGATCTGAATACCTCAACTCCAAGGAGTTTACTTAAAATATCTCTTGAGCTCAGTACTGTTTTCAGCCTATGTTTTTGGATCTTCAGGATTGGGTTTTGTTTAGTAGATCACTTGTTATACTTGAAGACTTCAAGATCAAAACTGGAAAGAGATTACGAAAAGCCCAGAACTACCTTTAATATCTATATTTGTTTCAGCATAGATCTTCTAACCTCCCTGAACTTCTACCATCCCCATAAACTGCTAAAACATTGATTGATTCGCTTGTAGTTATGAAATGCTTCAGCTCAGGGAGTTCTTGGATAGTCATTTCTTGTAGCTGAATACAATGAAGAAGCTTAGTTCTTTGGACGTTCAGAAATATGTTTTCTGTAGAAGAAACAAATAGATCGATTGTTATGGAAGGCGAACTGGAGATCTAAGGGGCTACGCATAAACCACGTAGACTTTTTTAGGGTGAGGGGGGGGGGGGGGGCGGCAGTTTGCGCAAAGTCTACGCTCCATACAAAATTTCAAAATATTGTATTGAGAAAAGTATACGTGGTTTATGAACCGGCCCTAAACTGTTCATGGATAACCTAGAACATCCCTTTTACTGGAGCTAGTTGATACCGATGAAGTATACCTTCGAGAGCTCAGTATCTTGAATTTATGAGCGCAGATGAGAATATGAACGAATTTCCTGAATGATGATGAGAAAATCAACGAATTTCAGTGAATACTGATATATTTTTAAAAACAGTTTTTAAAAATCAAACTTATGTCAAACATTTTGATGTATGAATTTTACAATACTTATATTTTTACAAAGTGCTGTGTTCATCAAAAGTACTCCTTTTTTATATGGAGTGTGACTATATTTTCAATAGTTCACTTTGTTTTTCATTCAAAATTTACATAACATTTAGAACCCATGAGTTTGAATTTGAAAAAGAAAAACGGAGAACCGTACTCATATCATTTGAAACAAAATTATCTCTAACTCGTACAAAATTATCAGTATTCAATAGTATTACCACAGAGAACAGACGTTCATCTTCGGTCTGCTACTTGTGTAAAACTTTAAACCGACATTTAAAATTTATGTGGTTATGCTCCTGGTAGGTGGCACTGCAGTTGTGCGATAACTGTCATGTCAATGTTTATCAACAAAAAGTCTAGCACATAACTTGAGAAGTTTTGTTTATTTTTCTCTGCACTTGCTTGTTAAACCGGCTGCCCCCCCCTATACTTTTACACACGTTTTTCAAGAAAAGGTACATGGACATTAATGTCTGTTCTCTGTGGTATTACAAACCATAGTTATAAGTTCACAAATCATGTTTGTAACCACTAGCTGTTCATGAGAAATTCTTGAGTATAGCATGATTGAGGCTTGAAAGCCAAATGTGAACAGTGATCTTTTGCCGTCTTAACCGTCAATTTATCACAAACCGTACCGATACCCTACGCAATTCAATTTAACTGTATGGTATAGTAAAAAATTCTCTGCCAGATTCTGCTTTCAGTTTTATGAATGGTTTTTTTTTTTTTTTTTTTTTTTTTTTTTTTTTTTTTTATGAATGTTTTGATATTCGTGAAAAATCATCGTTATATTGAATATAATTGTAACAAATACTCGATAATAAAAACTGAGCAGTTAGAACATGTCATAAAGCTATCTAAATGACATTATTCTAGTGATGATAGTATTTATTAAAGTAAATTGGTATCGGGCCATTTCTCCTTATAAAGTCTATGTTAGATTCATATCGCATCAGGTTTTTGAGACTGGAATTCTATGCAAACATTTGTATTTCATTTTATTTGTATAGCTGTCAAATTTCACGAAAGAAGTCGGAATAGTATTTGGAAATTGTTGCCAGCTAATATTGAAGTGATAGGGACTCCCCATCCCGTATCACGACTTCTCAAAATGACTTTAAGACTTCTGGGCTGATTCGTTACATGAAAATTACGGATCCGTCTCCTTCTCTTCATGCAGATATTTCACCATAGAGTAATACATTTAGAAATTCACCGGAGCTGGTTTGTCTTTAAATTTTTAAAACCTATCAAACGAAATAAATCATTGGATGCAATCATTATAAAGCCATTTTACATTAATTGTAATGGCAGACTAAATTTTATCTTTTGCCGAGGTGTTGCGAAATAGCTGTTTCCAATCAGCAAGCATGAATTTCAGTTTCATTTGAAATTGATATGCTGGTGGATACTGACTACTGTTTTACCGCATGCTTATGTTTTTCGTCAGGGGTTAGTTCACAAGCGCTAATAGGCCATCATCAGATTATTATTAAGGTTGCGTAGGGCAATGGGATATAATGTACGCCTAGGCCCTTCATTCGGCCTATGTGCCATCATCTTCTTCTTCCTGGCTTTGATGCTCTTCATATGAGCTTTTGCCTGCTTCTTAACTTAGTATTCTAATGGCACTTCCACAGTTATTAATTGAGAGCTTTCTATGCCAACACCAATGCATGCATTTGTATATTGCGTGGCAGGCACAATTATACTCTATGCCCAGAGAAGTGGATAAATTTTCCAACCCGAAAAATTCCTAGACCGGTCGGGAATCGAACCCGCCTCCTCCGGTTTGGAAAACCGTGTGTTTACCGACTACGCTATCCGAGACCCCTGTTCCAATATGTCATGAATTCAGCAGTAACCGACAAAATCATGTTGACATCATGATGATCAGTTCATTTTAAAGCATCATTCATCGATTTATTGCTATGCACTTTCGTGGGAATCTATATTTCCTAATTTTTTTGCTCGCCATGACTTTACTGGCTGAACTAAACAGATTACCTCCACTATTTTCAAATTATCTAGATATGGCAAAGTCGAATCAGTATACTTTGTAATTGACCCAAGATATACAGGAAATAGTCACACGTTATAGACTTACTCTCGAGTAATTCATGATTAGGGCCTAAAAGCCAATTGTAAACAATGACTTTGAATGTCGATTTATATCAGCTCTCAAAACACTCTCGCAATTTAAAAGCATGATCTGGAAGAGGAATGTTTAGTCTATCTTATAGCCTAGTTGGAGCCTAGTGTCGTAGGAGTCTTGTGATTCGTGAGAGATCAACGTTGAAGGTCATTGTTTACAATTAGCTTTTAGGCCATCATCACGAATTACTCGATAACTGTTCTTATAGAAAATTGGAGAATTATTTCACAAGAAAACCGGTGACATAGTTTATTCTATAGTTTTATATAAGATGAAGAGAACACAGCTGACAATGCAATGCCTGAAGAAGAAAAAAACGAAAAAAATCTTACAAAGACTGAATCAGATCAGATGTTTGGATTGTGAATTTCATCCCATGTTTTATTCCATAACGCTTATCTTAATTGAACACCGATCGGAACTATTTTAAAACCCAAACTATAAATCCTACGACAGGTTCGAATTAAACCTCACATAATATTGTTGTATCATGTTTATTACTACTACTCGAAACAAATTTATTACCAGCCGGAAAATCTGTTCCAAAACAATACGCTTCCACCACCAACCGAAGAATGTAAATTTTTATCAACAGAAGAAAGCAATTCAGGTTAATTTACGGCTACTAAATCTATATGACCGCGAGAGATAAAATCCAATATCCCGATGATAGATGCATCCGGAATTGTTTTGTGTCTGTTTTCAAGTGAAAAAAAAAACCAGCAAGGTTTATTCGAAAGAACCCGCAAAGCACCAGCTTGTCATTAAACGAAATGCTCCAATCAACGAGTGCCAAATCACGCCAATTGATGCGATCGCGCAAGCACAATTCGTGACGAAACGATTTTTCATCTCTGAGCGGAAATCATCACTACAACTTCACTAGCGGTCAAAAGGTCAGCCAGCCATAGCTCATGGTACTAACGACTCAAAGCAATCGCGTGTTGTAATGATGTGATTGAACAGGGCCATCTTGTTTTGCGAGAACAAAATCATCCGCTGGAATAGAAAAAGAAAACACGAACCACACAATGGCGCTTGTGTTGGTTGCTATGGTTGCAGAAATGGTTGCTAGTTTTTTTTTTTTTGGAATATACCTACTGCGTTTGATTGCGATTTTCAACAATTAATTTTCTCGCGCGGATGATCTTGCTCGCTGATCTTAGCCTAGATGGGATAATGATTTGTGGTGGGGGTGGGAAGCTCAACCACACTCATACACGCACACGCTCATTGATAGGGGTTTTATTTGTGCTAAACTTGTATGCGCCTACCTCTCAGGTGGTTTTATCGATAAGCATCTGAAATTAAAAAAAGAAAGAAAAATCGTCCATTCGTTCAGTGAATCTTTGCTTCGGTGGTTGATGGGAGGTTTTTACTGAGAACAATTTCGATTATGATAAAGTGAATTTTGTAAACGTAAAAAAAAACAGTGGATACATACAGTAGGAAAGAACAAACATTTACTGAATAGACACGTAATAAATAGGAAAACATCTATCATTCGTTAGTACAATGAATACAAAAGAACTGAACGCCAATTATGTTGTGAAAGAAAAAGAAAACATGGAAAATCACACACTAGAGCACAAAGTTTTATGAAACAACATCAATTGAAAGACTGGATTATAAAAGGTACATTTATCTTTCACAGAACTAACCACAGGAAGAATAACACTCAACACGGTTCATATTATCCAGTTGGGGCTTTCAATAGCTGCTCAATTTTAATTCTTTCCCCTCTCGATGCGGTTCATTTACAGCCACCACCATCGGAAAACGAGGGGAAAGGTATTGCACGCTACAAGTTGGAAACACACATGCGAACTCCTGGCCACAAGCCTGCTTCGATACGCCTACCTCACATTGACTTCTCGACTAATAGTTCTCCGCTGGTAGGCTTAGTCGCGGCACAAAAAGGTCGTTTTTTTCCCTTTCGACTCTGCCTACTGCTCCATCGTCGTTTTCCCACAAATAAAAAAAAAACATAGAAGAAGCAGGCTACAGACACGGAGTGTTGTTAGACATTAATTCGCAATAAAATATAAACCCCTCAACAATTTGCCCCCTCCCAACCAACCATATCTAACGGTGAAACATTAGTTGGGGACCACTTTTGCTTGCTTTCCCCCTTCTGTCAGGTGGGTTGGAATGTTAAATGTTCTTCTGTTGCTTCCACTCGGACCCGACCCGGAAAGCAGTGTGGAAAAGAATTGCCGAGACCCTAAATCCTGTCACCACCAGTGCGAAAATCTTGTTGCCACTCCCTGGCCGGCAGCCATTTATCATTTGGAGAAAATTGTCCTCATAGAAACGGCGAAGGGCAGAACGGATGTATTTTTTTCTTCTTCTCGCAGATTTTCATCATTTTCTCACCGGTTCAGAACTTCATCGGTTTTCTTGCTAGCGGTGAGGGCTGTTAAGAATGCCGAAATGGATACAGCAAGCGGGTTAAGGGAAGCAGATGAGGCCAAAACGATTCTACAAATTCATGCATAATTAAGAATGACGAGTACAATGAAATCAAACAAAAAATGCTTGAGGGTTGATGTTCCTAAGATTTTAAGTAAATGGTCATTTATCGTATTCTTTTCTTTTTTCTTTTTTTTTAGGCTGCAGACAAATGAGAAGTTTTTAAGTTTTTTGCACATGGATGTTTTATTGAGATTCAAGTAACAGACTACAAAACACTCATGGACCATAAGAAAATTCGAGCTTTGAGAAAAAAAGAAATCCAGAGTTTTTCCAAAGTATACAGGTGTTATATGTAAAGATAAGCTATTGATTTGAAGATATTTGAAGCGATTCAAAAACATATGGTATTGTAAAGAAATTTTTAACCAACTTCAAAATATGTGAAGGTTATTCCGTCGTATCGTTGGATAAGCTTGCGACAGAATTTAAAAATCTCCTCTCAATTTTAGGATCAACTTTAGGCATTCGTCTGTGTGATTGCTATTTACTTTGATAGCATGCAGAGCAATCATTGGCTTACTGGAGTATTCTTCTGTTGAAAATCTACTTGTTCACTCAGATTTCAATTTACATTTTATTCTGAGCAGATATGCATGATATACTACAATTTCGATTCGACTAGCAAATAGATTTTGGGTTCATCTCGAAATAAGTTGAGTTAAGAAAATCAGCAAATGATGACTTTATGTCATTCAATTATAATTTTGGAGAACCTTTTTTCAAGCTTTTTCTATGGTGTGACAATTTATCTCGTATTTGAAAACTTGAAAAGTGAAACAAAGCTTAACACATTGTTGATTTCATAGTCGAATGTTATTTGGATTCTGTGTTTTGGTTCAAAACCCTGTTGAAACGTTATGATATCACAAAAAAATCACACTCTACTGCAGGTGTATATTTTGTTTAATTCTTTTTGAGTAGTTTTTGCCGGATTTCAAATAAGAACATGATTTGTTCCAAATAATGTTCATTAAGTGTAAGCCTTTTGACTGCCGAAAACAAATTTTGATCACGATCCAATCTTGGTATCGAAAATTTTGTTTTAAAAACTATTATATAATGATGGTTTTGTCAATTATCACATTATTCGAACCATACTCCTCAAAATGATGAATCCTTATCGTGACGTAATCCTTGCAACCCGTAATTATTTGAAAACTTAATATTAAATAGGGCTCAATTTTATGTCATTCTTATGAAGGCAAGAAATCTTATTAGCTTATTAGTACTTTGAACGCTACGTCCCATAACCTTGGTTATTTCGAATTTACTTTTCACACAGACAAGAATGATGAATTTTAACAGACGTGTAAAACTTCTCCTCGTTCAATTACGAAATTGCTTGCAATATTTCATGCAACACATTTAAATATGAGAAATATCTATTGAATATTGCAAATGACAGGCATAGAAGTAAATTATTTAAGATACAGAAAAGAATTAGTAAAGATTTAAAATAATGTAAACGATAAAATAATCTGAAAAATACAATTCTATGTTTCATAACTTAAGTGTACTTCTTAGGGTGTAAATTGTTGGTTTTTATTTTAATTTTCGTGTAATTTTAATTACAGATGTAAACTTATACCAAAGGGGCCACTCTTCTTATGTGCATCCAAACAGACTTCAATTTACATATTTTTTTTCTACACAGCTCGAGAAAGTAGTGTACACACTTAAAAAATATTCACGGGCTCGGTTAAATATTGAGCTGAATTCACTCGGCATTTTCATATTTAACTGATAACTCGGCAAAAGATCGAACGTAAGCATCACTTACAACTGAAATATCGGGTAACTTCATAACTCAACAGATTCTCGGCAACACTACACAGAAAAAAATAATTAATTTTAACAAGCACGTAAAATTTCCTCTCGTTGAATTCCGAGCCAAACGAGACGTAAACAACGAAATCGTTTGCAATATTTCATGTGCCATACAACAATGTTTGCAATCTTTCATACAACAGGCTAGATTCAGGCGTTATCTGGCTTAAGTTTACATGAAATATCCCATTATTTTCTGCCAAATCAAGCATTCCCTTTATGTGCATTAGATAACGCAGAAAATTCAATGTTTCTTTTTATCTGTGTAGGAGCCGAGCACAAATGGTAACCAAACTTAAACCGACCTCAGTTGCCTATCATGCCGAAATATCGGTTTAGCAGTGTTGTAAGCCGAGGCTCGGCTTTTTATCTGTCAACCGCCATGCGCCATATTGTTTTCATTCTCAAGTGGAGTAAGTCGTATGTTGTTTTTGGAACGGTGAAACAACATACATTTATTGGCACTACATTAATTACATTTGCTAAAACCTCGTCAACAATTCTACGCCGATTCACCCGGTTCATGGTTCTCTGCATCCTCGGTTGCGCCTCACGCTCTCCAAGTCTTGGTTTACCTGATCCGCCCATCTAGATTGCTGTGCTTGTACCAGTCGGATTTGGCGCAAACATTTTTCGAAATGAGTTTTTTTTTCTTCTTGAATAAGCAGGGGTTCAAACTTCTATCAAAACATGCTTCTTACCCGAGAAATACACGGTTTGTGTTTAAGTAACCTGGATAATTCTCATTTTTGGTTGAAATTTGTGTTTCATTTGTATGGGAGCCCTCCCTTCCAGAGGGGGGTGGTTTCTCAAACCACCATACAATCATTGACTTCAAAACCCTCCACATGCCAAATTTGGTTCCATTTGCTTAATTAGTTCTCGAACCATCACACTGGGCTCATCGATTATAATAAAAATGTGAGTTCCATTTGTTTGAAAACGCCTCCCCCCCTCAGAAAGGGGCAGGAAACATTCTTGCCTTCAAAACCCCCCACATGCTAAATTTGATTCGATTTGCTTGATTAGGTCTCGGGTTATGATGAAATTTTTTGTCTCATTTGTATGAGAGCGCCCCTTCCTGAGAGAGAAGGGGTCTCAAACAATCATAAGAACCTTCTCCAGCCCCAAAAACCCCTTCATATAAATTTTCACGTTGGTCGGTTCAGAACTTTCCGTGTCTAAAAGGGTCTGACAGACAGAAATTCATTTTTATGTATATAGAAATCTAGCCTCCAAAAACCTCCATATGCTAAAAGTGGTTTCATTTACTTGATTAGTTCTCGAGTCATGCAGAAATTTGCTTTTTATTTGTAGGGGGAGCCCCCCTCCCCTTCAAAATGGGGAGGGGTATTGAACTGCTATAGAAACATTTCTTGCCTCCAAATACCTCCACCTGCCAAATGTGGTTCCATTTGCTTGATTAGTTCTCGAGTTATGCAGAAATTTGTGTTGCATTTGTATGTAAACCCCCCCCCCCTCCCTCCCCCTTCCAGATGGCGTAGGAGTCTCAAACTTCCATGGAAACATTTCTCTCCTCCAAAAACCTCCACATGCCAAATTTGGTTCCATATGCAAATTTGTGTTTCATTAGCATGAGAGCCCCCCTCTTACAGAGGGCGGAGGGGTCTTGAGTTACTTTAGAAACATTTCTTGCCTTCAAAAACCCCTACCTGCCAAATTTGGTTCCATTAACTTGATTAGTTCTAGAGTTATGCAGAAACTTGTGTTTCATTTTTATGGGAGCCTCCCTTTCTAGAGAGGGGAGGGGTCTCAAACTACCATAAAAATATTTCTTGCCTTTAAAAACTTCCGCATGCTAAATTTGGGTTTCTTTGCTTGATCAGTTCTCGAGTTATACAGAAATATGTGTTTCATTTGTATGGGAGCCTCCCTTTATAGAGAGGGGAGGGGTCTCAAACTACCATAAAAACATTTCTTGCCTTCAAAAACTTCCGCATGCTAAATTTGGGTTTCTTTGCTTGATCAGTTCTCGAGCTATACAGAAATCTGTATTTCATTTGTATGGGAGCCTCCCTTTATAGAGAGGGGAGGGGTCTCAAACTACCATAAAAACATTTTTTGCCTCCAAAAACTTCCACATGCTAAATTTGGGTTTCTTTGCTTGATCAGTTCTCGAGTTATACAGAAATATGTATTTCATTTGTATGGGAGCCTCCTTTTCTAGAGAGAGGAGGGGTCTCAAACTACAATAAAAACCTTTTTTGCTTTCAAAAACTCACACATGCTAAATTTGGTTTCTTTTGCTTGATTAGTTCTCGAGTTGTGTAGAAATTTGTGTTTCATTTGTATGGGAGCCCCCCTTTCCAGTAAAGGGAGGGGTCTCAAACCATCATAAGATTATTTTCCGGCCCTAAAAATCTCTGCATACAAAATTTCACGCCGATCGGTCTTTCCGCTCGCGAGTTAAATCGTGACAAAGGAAACCCCAACTCATTTTTATTATGTAGATGATTTCGAAGAAAACCTAATTCAAAATTTCGAATATTTAAACACAATTTAACCGAAATCTCGGTTAACCTCACTTCTGTTTGTTTCGAATTTTAAACGATAAGTCAGTTTACTCATGCCGAGATTCCCAGCTAACTAAATGAGTCTTAAGTTTGATCCAAACCGAGATTATCGGTTGACATAAAAAAGCCGAGATCGAAACCGAGAGGTCGGCAGTGCGGATCTCGGTTTCGAAGAGCCGAGATTCTGCATATAATTTTTTTTTTTTTTTTATCTTGATTATCGAGATTTTCAGCCTCGGGCTAGTTCATTTCCCGTCGTAGTCACTCAAATACCTCTTTTTGGGAATTTTCGTAACTTGTCCGGGGGTGAGATTCGAACTCGTGACTTTAGCGTGAGAGGTATGGATGTTAACCACTACGCCGGGGTCGCCCCCCATATAATTCTAAGTATGTACATTCCTTTCAACATCATGCACATAAATGGAGCGTCACATAACATTAAACTTCACATTATATAAACCGGTAAAGTTCAGAGATATTTTAAACATTGGCTAAAATGTTGTATGAAAAAGCCCATCTTGCATAGAAATATGTCTTGAAAGTTGCGGTATCATGTGGAATGACATCAAATTTTACACGCATCAATCATTACATTACAATCAAAACTCGGGTTTTTTTTTCTGTGTAAGTGTGCAGATCATCCGTCAATCAAAGAAAGATTTAACTCAGGACGGACAATAAAGGGTGTCCATGGTACAATTGCATCACTTTCAAATAGTTGTAATATTTTACCAATTGGGTTAATGTTAAAGAAATTTTGGATGAAATGGCCTCAGCGTTTACGCTGCGAGAGTATCTTTATGCAATTTCTAGTAATATCGAAAATGCAGTCGAACGAACAGGAAGTGCGTGAGCAATTCTTGTACACTCACCTCAACACCTCACACTTTTTGCACCGAGATATCGGAAAGATGTTGGTACCCCCACAATCGACTGTTTTTTGTATAATAAAACGGAAACAAGTGAGAGGGTGAAAAGGATCACAAGTGACTGGTTGCTGCCTTCAATCGTAAGCCTAACTATTCCGTTCGGAATGTCGCAAAAAAACTGCTTCGTGCAAAAACCCAAGATACGAGCAGGTCTACGATCGTTCAAGGTTCACAAAGCACCTAATCACGATAAGCAAGAGCATAAGACTGCACACAGAAATTTTGTTAAAGCCCACACTTCTGTATCGTGGTCGATGAGACATACGTGAAAGCAGACTTGAAGCAAACTCCAGGAAACCAGTATGTTACTGCGAAATAAAAGTTGGATGTTGCAGAGTCCTTAAGAAAACAGCAAGTGTAGAAGTTTCCCATGAAATTCATAATTTGGCAGACTGCAACCGGAAATGGCCTAGCCTACATGAATGAGTGCCTGTAGAAACGACTGCTTTCGGTCCTCAACTCACACAACGTTCCTACGATGCTTGGCCGGATCCAGCCTCTTGACACCACTCCAAGCTTGTGTTAGAATGAATGAGTCATGGAGTCATGGAAAGAATAGAGTCAATGTATTGCCAAAGAATCTCAATCCTCCAAACCCACCGGAGTTCCAGCCGATCGAAAGATTGTCTCTACGGAACAGGAAGTTGATTGAGAGCAGAGAAATACGTCGATTCAAGCGTGCTACAAAATCTCATGAGTGGAATTAAGAAGATAGGTCGGGCATGAGGCTAAATAAATAGAGTAAAATTGTAAGGACATTGTCAATTCATCTTTAGTATTGAAGCTTTCTAGATCTCGAAAGAAAAGCTTTATTTACTTTCAAACGCTATTGCGCCATCTCTGTGTGAACCAACAAACTGCTTTGAACGCGTGTTAAGAATTTAAATTTGAGCTCCACTAAGATCTCATTTACTTTTCCTCTGGGCTGCTTGGAATGTTGGTAAAGGATAGGCTAACCAAAAAAATGTATATATAATCCATGGTCAAGGTCACCCACATTCCACTGAGAGACATGAGTGGGAAAAAGGAAAGCCTCATTTAGAATAGGGTTAAAATGAGATGAGCTACATTTCCAGCCGCATCCAATACAATAGTGTATTGTTTGACGCGATTAAAAGATTTTTGGGATCACGTGATCTTCCCGGGGTTTAACAATTTAATTGTGTGGAAAGCGTCCTCTTGAGCACAAGCCAGCAGCAGTTATCGATACTCACAGTTAGCCAGAAGTGATAAATGATTACATCTTTAAATTACGTAGTGTAACCGATAAGTATTCAAGTAGTAAGTGTTTCTCTTTTTAAAACCGAAGAAAAGTTCAATTCGAATATAAATTATTTTTAGGATTGTGATCGGCGTTTGTAGTCCAGGTTCAGGCTAGTAGTCTAAGTGGGACACAGCCTACTAGTGAAGTAAGATTTGGCTCATAACTGTTGAGTGAAGAATTGAATTCTGATGAATTTGTACACGTTGAACAGTAACAAAACCCACCGCTCAACGTGAGTGCTAGTTTGGGTCGCCCAATCTTCATTCGAAGACGAGTCATTCGTCGGATATCTTTTCGAACGATCTGATGGTTTTTCCGAGCCGCTTAAACCAAGTCACACCGGAGTACGGTTTTACAAGATTTTGACGAAGCTCGGTCGCCCACCACCTCCCGATCGAGAAAATCTTCACGAGAAACATCGTGAACGACAGTGTCGTCACCCAGCGGCCGGCTGTGGAGACTGCCCGACTAGTGTGAATCAGTTTTGGCACGAACCATCCGTATCGCGCGTAGCGTTACCGACAGAGAAGACAACGTTCTTGCACCGGAATACCCCATGGTAACTTTACCGTAAAGGAGCATACGCAAATCTGCTCCCACGTGCGCTACAGCTTGTACTCAAAGCGTGTGCGCACTATTCTTTCCGCACCTCTGCAGAAGTTTTGTGACCGAATGCCGATGACCGACACGAAGAACATGCCAACAGGAACGGTTGACCAGCGTATCCAGTCCGCGTGAGCCACAGAGTAGAAAACCAGGTTAGCGTAGTTTTAAGAGAATGATTGTATCCTTTAGAAACAAGTGACGTCACTGCAGGCAGGGAACCAAAGTGAATTCCTAAGAATATAAAAATGATGTTGCCTACAACCAATCTTAACAGAACCTAGATTTCCTGATTTCGAGTTGACGTTACCACATAGGGTGTTTTGGGGATTTAAATATGTTTTAGATCACCTTGTGGCGGGAGACAGAATCTCTTCTCATTAAATAATAAATATTAAATTAGGGATTCAACTTTTTGTCCAGCTGATTAGGAAAGCAGAATTGGGATCGTGTGTTTGAGCGTTAAAATACCCGCCTTGAAATAGAGTCTCTAGCCGAGCACTCCAACAGCAACAGCAGTCTCTCAAATTACGAGAGTGGCGCGTAAGCTGCTGAATGTGAGAAGCCTTTACATTCGTTACAAAATAAAGACACGTAAACCAGGTTTATATATTGTGTTTCATTCCCTGAAGTTTAAATATTGTGTTTCATTCCTCAAATTGGAAGTTTAAATATTGTGTTTCATTCCTCAAATTGGACTCATTAAATCGGATTCCTCTAATCGGACTCCTCAAATCGGTTTCCTCAATTCGGCCCTCAAATCGTCCCTCAAACCGATCCTCAAATCTGTTTCCTCAAGTCTTCCACCTGAAACCGGACATATCAAATCGGACTCCTCAAATCAGTTTCCTCAAATCGGTACTCAAATCGGTCCTCAAATCGGTCCTCAAATCGGTCTTCAAATCGGTCCTCAAATCGGTCCTCAAATCGGTCCTCAAATCGGTCCTCAAATCGGTCCTCAAATCGGTCTTCAAATCGGTTCTCAAATCTGTCCTCAAACCTATTCTCATATCGGCCATCAAATCGGTTTCCTCAAGTCGAACTCCTCAAATCGGACTCCTCAAATCGGACTCCTCAAATCGGACTCCTCAAATCGGACACCTCAAATCGGACATCTCAAATCGGACACCTCAAATCAGTTCTCAAATCGGTCCTCAAATCGGTCCTCAAATCGGTCCTCAAATCGGTCCTCAAATCGGTCCTTAAATCGGGTCCTCAAATCGGTCGTCAACCTATTCTAATCGGACCGATCCTCAAATCGGTCCTCAAATCGGTTTCCGCAAGTCGAACACCTAAAATCGGACTCCTCAAATCGGACATCTCAAATCGGACGTCTCAAATCAGTTCTCAAATCAGTTCTCAAATCGGTCCTTAAATCGGTCCATAAATCGGTCGTCAAATCGGTCGTCAAATCGGTCGTCAAATCGGTCGTCAAATCGGTCCTCAAATCGGTCCTCAAATCGATCGTCAACCTATTCTAATCGACGCGATCCTCAAATCGGTTCTCAAATCGGTTTCCTCAAGTCAAACACCTGAAATCGGACTCCTCAAATCGGATTCATCAAATCGGACATCTCAAATCGGACGCCTCAAATTGGTTTCCTCAAATCGGTCCTTAAATCGGCCCTTTAATCGGTCCTCAAACCGGTCGTCAACCTATTCTAATCGGCCCGATCCTCAAATCGGTCTTCAAATCATTTTCCGCAAGTCGAACACCTAAAATCGGACTCCTCAAATCGGACACCTCAAATCGGTTCTCAAATCGGTCCTCAAATCGGTCGTCAACCTATTCTAATCGGCGCGATCCTCAAATCGGTGCTAAAATCGGTTTCCTCAAGTCAAACACCTGAATTCGGACTCCTCAAATCGGATTCATTAAATCGGATATCTCAAATCGGACGCCTCAAATTGGCTTCCTCAAATCGGTCCTTAAATCGGTTATCAAATCGGTCCTCAAATCGGTCCTTTAATCGGTCCTCAAATCGGTCGTCAAACCTATTCTCATTTTGTCCATCAAATCGGTTTCCTTAAGTCCAGAACTCCTTAAATCGAGATCTACAATCGGATTCCTTTAAATCAGACTCCTCAAATCGAACTCCTCAAAACGGACTCCTCAAATCCGACTCCTCAAATCAGTTCTCAAATCGGTTTCTTCAAACACCTGAAATCGGACTCCTCAAATCGGTTTCCTCCAATCCGTCCTTAAATTAGTCCTCAAATCGATCGTCAAATCGGTCCTCAAATCGGTTTCCTCAAGTCGAACTCCTGAAATCGGACTTCCCAAATCGGATTCCTCAGATCGGACTCTTCACATAAGATTCCTCAAATTGGAACTCCTCAAATCCTTAAATCGGGCATCCTAGGCTCAGTCGGTAAACGCGCAGCTACAAAGCAGCACCCATGATAGAGATTGGTTTGGTTTGATTAGAGCTCTCGGTTAATAACTCTGTCTATGAATTCGAGTCTCTGACTTCGATTCTTCGACGCTAACTCTTCGACTTAAACTACTCTCGGAATCCTTGACTCTGACGTATTGGATAGGAATTATTGTTACTCCACGACTTGATCTTCTCGACTCTGTCTCTAAAGTCCGATTCAAAGTAAATTTGGACGCATTCAAGTGATCATAACTCAAGAATTAAACACATACACGGTTGATGAAAACGTTAAACCAAAGGGTATTTATTCAATTTTCAAACGATATTTAACAAGTCATTAAATTTTACCGTTTCGAACGAACTGTCGCACTTTACTTGTGATCGATTGCCCAATATTTTTCGATCGGTCTGAACTCAGGGCAATTCGAAGGATTAATCTCTTTGGCGACGAAATTAACATTGTTTGCAGCATACCATTCTAGTACCTTCTTAGAGTAGTGGCAGCTGGCTAGATCCGGCCAAAACATAACGTTGGTCTTGTGTTGCCAAATGAAGGGTAAAATCCGCTTTTTCAGACACTCTTTAATGTAAACCTTCGACGTCATTGTGTGAGATGTGATGAAAACCTTGGTTTTAAGGCCACAACTGCAGATTCCTTGCCAAATCATTAGTTTCCGAGCAAACTTATCAGCAAAAACAAATTTAAACCTGGAAGGGACATCCCCACGACCAGTTGCCAGGTGAAATTTTCGTTCGGGGATTTGTTTATAATCCATTTTGACAGATGTTTCGTCATGCATTAAAATACAGCCATCAAATTTCGTCAAAACTCGTTCGTATAGCAATAGTGCGCGCTTTTGGCCACTAAATTTTGTTTCAGGGAGCGATTCGGATGTTTACTAGCACAAAAAGACTTATATCCTTCTCTTGAAAGGATGTTACGCACGGTGGAAAAGTTGGAATCGTATTTCTTTGCCAAATCACGTATGGAGACACCTGGGTTGCCTTTCACGTACCTCAACACCTTTCTCATCAGCTTTTTGTCCCTTGTGCCACTTTTATGATAGATGCGTTGTGCTCAATCCACACTCAGAGTATCCTTGCAACGTTTGATTACAAGACATACCGTTGACTTTGGGAATTTTAACACTATTGCTATTTTTGAGACAGGTCACGAAGGATTCTCTAGATGTTTGCGCACAATTGATTTTCTATTCTCAAGTTCGATGATCCGTAATTTCGAGATGCGTCGATCAATTGAGAAAAACTTTTCATCAATTTCTTCGTCAATAAAACATCAACAAATAACTGTCAGGCGTTTTTTGTTTCAACCACCAGGGACGCGGAGGTGTATTAAACCGTGCGTCCAGATTTACTTTGAATCGAGCTTTACGAATAGGATTTCTTCACTGAGACTCCGAAATTGGCCTCTTCCATATTCTTTGATTCAAACAGCTTGACCCTGATTGATAAGCTTGAAATCGATAACTTGGACTCGTCAAACTAAACTCGTCGAATCGGACTCACCAAATTTGACTTTGTCAAACTCGTGGAAACAAATTCTTTACCTCCAACTTGCCGGACTGGTCGGTTAGGAATTTTCGATTTGGATTCTGTCTTTTTCATTATTATCGAGATTTTCAGCCTCGGGCTGGTTCATCTCCTATCATAGTCACTTGAACGCCCTTCTTTAGATATTTTTTGTGACTTGTCCGGGGGTGAAATTTGAACTCGCGACTTTAGCATGAGAGGCATGATCGAGGGGCGATTTAGATTCCTTGTTTGTGATCCCATAAATCAGTCTTCTTGACTCAGAGTTCCCGGTTTGGACTCCTCGATTGGAATCCCTCGCAATATATGCTCTATTTCACATGTTTACTAGTGGCCAGTTTCGGCCGAATTCCACGACCTTCTGAACAACTTTTCTGAAGACAGCACAGTTGTAGGCAATCAGAATTGCGAGGCATAATATTTTAAATTCATCCCGTGATGCTAATCTTTTTACCAGCTGTAATATTCCAATGAGAGTTGCAGTACTTTCTAAACTGAGTCCGTGCTTATGGCTGGTGGTACTATACATTTATTAACTAACGAATAAACCCATGTTATTGTTATGTTATTGAACATCCGAGTACATAAACGGAAAATTATAACTAACCCATTTCCTTAAGATAAAACCAATTAACTTGTAATACAATTTCAAATGGGCTTACACTTGACTTGTTGGTGACATGAGTGATGAATGAAAACTAGCAATCCATCTTCAGATATAATCAACCGACATTGAACAAAATATACAAAATGAATAATGGCGATCTTTCTCCAAAACATCCACTCTTTCAGCAGAAAGGTGCAAACTAATAACTTTATTTTCACACTTGGTTTCCGCTTCTTTCATAAATTAATTCAACAATCCATTCAGAAATGCATCTCGCTCCAGCGAGTGCCAGACACGCCATAAAATTATGTTTAATTGCATCACATCCACCGAATTACAGTTAACATTCCGAAGAACATATGAAAATGAGACAATTGTCACTTGAACTTGACATTCTTCGGCATTATCCTCCATCAGCGCGAGTGATTAAATGTTTTATTCCCCAGAGTAGAAACAACATCACTTCCCGCGCGTTCCAGATGACCCTCTAGGGCAGGTGCAGTTGAATTCGGACATAATTTTTTTCTCTCTCTCTTCATTCTCCCACTGTGCCCAGCTAGGCCGTGGGCAAAAAATGAAACAGAAAACGGTAGCACCGATATCAGATCGAGAAATTCCTCGCACACAAAATGCCATATCATCAATGCAAATACTCTCGTTTTTTTTTTGTTTTCGCTCAACTCGCTTATTTCTCTGTTGACTGCTACTGAACCATATTCCCATTTCCGAAGCATGGAACGCCCTTCAGAGGCAATTATGCAGTGGGAAAACAAGTCGTCAGAATGCTTATGCCCTCTGGAGCGTTTGTACCTCACACAATTCGCATACATTTCATATTTCATTTCATTTCACATTTCAATTCTCGTTCTGTCCGTGGCTTCCCAGCATCATTCGATCTCTCGAGATGCCATTATGGTCGGTGGCGGCATCTCCGGGAGGGAGAGATCGTGATCGGTGTCCGATAATCATCAGCAGAATCATGTACCATTTCCATCAGTGGCCAACATTCAATGATGGGGTCGCAATGGACTCGAAAAAAAAAACAACCGCCCCGAGGATTCTGATTGAATTGCGAATCGAATGATGATTTGAATGCTTCTTTGGATTCGTTGGCAGCGAACCTCTCGACTGTTGCCGCGACCAGATGAGCTAATCATACACCCTTTCTTCGACCATTGCTTCTAATCGGTTTTGTGATGGCCGGTCGTGTTGAATAAATCTCAAACACAAAACTAATTGCCGCTCGAGCGCAAGAAGCCAAACAGTCAATTGTTGCCGCCACAAACGCGCCCGGGTCATTATAATAAATCAGTCAATCTTCGGAGGCGCTTCTTCGGAATCATTGATTATCCCGTTTGGCCCAGCCCGTTCGATTCAGTAGTGCCTAGCTCCTTTTAATTACATTTCAAATCTTTTTCGAAAAATCAAGCGGAACTAATGCTAAAATTCGAAACGAAGATTTCAATCAGCAATATTATTACCATTGGGATTTATCTTCTGTCTGTGGCGAGTTTCACCTTTGTACTCCTTGCAAGGGGCCACTCGAACAACAACAACGAATGGTTATTTACAAATGAACATTCATTACAATGTGTAGAGTTGCCAACGGAAAGCCATTAATCATATTCGCTTCTTGCCTTCGTGTGCTGGCTGGCATCAGAAGCCAATCGACATGTTCTCAAACAGTTAGTCAGTCAAAGTTTGAGAGAAAACCCTGACTGCATTTGAAACATTGTGAAGACAAGAGGCGATGATGGGCAGGAAGCAAAAAAGGGCAACGGCGTGGAGAAAATTCATACAGCATCCTTCACACAACAGAAAAACAAAACAAAGTACCAGATCAATAAAATATTTTTCACATAAAAATATAAACAACAGCAAATGCCGTGTATTTTATGCTACTGGCATTAAATCTGTTATTGGCTGCAACGAAAGGTGATTTTCTTTCGTACTTTATTTTTTTTTTGCTGTTGACCTCTGTTTACTACTGCTCTTACTACGAGTGAGGTTTCTGGTGTTGTTGTTGATGGTGATGGGGGCAAAAGTGGCAGATGAGCATCGGTCCAGCCGTGTTTATGCGGGAACGGGCCTTTGGGAACGTGTGAGGATTCTTTTGTGCCCATTTGGGAAAGGTCAGTGGAATGGATTGGCTCTAACTATCGACACGAACCTAGTGCTGGGTGGAAGCAATTTCCTTCCACTATGAACAAGGTTTGAAATTTCTTCAGTGCCTGTTGAAGACTCGGAGGATGTGTTAGAAAATGGCTGTGATCTCACCTGTTTTTGTTCCGAATATGCAATAACAAAAAATAAATATAGACAAAATGAAGCAAAATCAAGGCACTACGCCCTAAAACTTCAAAACTGAAAACTATTTCAACTCCATCACTTAAAGGTCAACTACCGGACCTTTTCTTTCGTAATTGCGAAGGTGAAAAACTGCTCCTAAAATACCTTTCACGCTAAAGGATTTGAGCGGATTAACTTCGAAATGAATGTTGAAAATATTAGCCAATGCCTACGTTCTAAGTCGAAGAAGAGAGCCAAATACTTGGCACTGTTAAGGAAGTTCAGTGATAAGTTAAAGCAATAAACTCATAAAAACGTTTTTCAGAGGATCGCAGCAAGCGCTGCCCGCGGACGGTTGAGTTTTGCATCAGCAGTTATGTTGTTTCGGTTCGTTATAAATCGGTATTAATTCGGCTTCGAAAATTTGAGCAATGAGAGTGGGAGCGGTGCTGCGATTGCTGTTCGAGTAGTCTAGCTCAACTTACATTTCAAAAAGACATTTTATAAAATGTCCGTTGGTTTTTGAGTTGTCAAGGAGCATTTTGGTAAAGTGTAGTTAAATATTTACTCATACTTTGTTCATTTGAGAAGTAAAATAACATTTGAAATACACTCCGTTTCATAACAATAGTACCACTCAAGAAATGTTTACATGATTTTGAGAGTGTATTTGTTTTCTTTATTCATTACACTCAGCCAAACAATCTTAAAAAATTCATAAGATTCAACTTATGAACGATGCTTTAAATGTCATAAGGTTGACTTATGAATGGATTTTGTTTTACACGACGATGTTGTTGTTCGCCTTTAAGCTTTCCTATTTACAAGTGTTGATATATACTAGTGGTCAAGTCACTGGACCCATATTCTCAATGTTCAAGGTTCGAATCCAGGTTGCACCATATTTTAAATTTTCATCATCATTATATTTCATAAGGTAAATTGATGAGATTCATAACGATGTCTTGTAGCAAATAATCATAATGCAATCTTATGAATGTCGAAAGTTTATTTCGCTGAGTGTATTTCGTTATGACCGTGTAGGAGAGCTGACTTACACCACTACACATCTGCATCAATAGACACTCTTTGTGAATAGCAAAAGACAAATTTAGAAAATTGGCTGTTTCACAACTATAGAACCAATACCTGAATTAAGCCATTCGCTTCAACTGCAGCTCAGTTTTCTTTCACCAATTAACGTGTGAGGACGTGTTTTGAATAAGCTCTAAAATGCCACGTGGAACGTATTTGTCAGAGCAGGAAAAAGGGAAGATGTTGGCTTATCGTGATTGTAATATCAGTATTCGCGAAATCGCTCGTCGTTTGAACAGATCTCATCACGTTGTTTTGAATTTGAGATTGCAGAAAAGTGTGTAATCATGTTTTTTAATGATTGACATTTTTTAAAAGTAGTTTAATGTTTCAGGTTATCTTTTCTGATGAGATGAAATTTATTCTCGAAGGCCAGATGGAATCTTTTCGTACTGAAGAGATTTGCGGAAAGAGCCATGTTGCTTTTCATCTCGCAACTTTGGAGGGGGGAAGTTTGATAGTTTGGGGGCATTTTTTTCAAAACGGAGTGCTGCAGATTGCTTTTCCGTCAACAAGAATGAACAACCAGGAGTACATCGAGATGCTTCAAAACCATTTGCTACCATTCTTGCAGCTAAACCATCGTGGGGATTGGGTATTTCAACAAGATAACGCACCAGTTCATAAAAACCGAGTGACCATGACGTGGTTATCTGAACATAAAATCCAAGTTTTAGAGTGGCTAGCTTGTTCTCCAGATCATAATCCGATCGAAAACTTGTGGGAATTGAGTGTATGCAGACAACAAGCAGTACGGGAATGTTCAAGAGCTCAAGAGAGCACTCTCATCAGCGTGGAACGAGATACAAGTATCTACATGTCACCACCTGGTTGAAAGTATGCTGAATAGGTCGTTTGAACTGATTGAGAACAAAGGAGATCCTACACATTACTAACATGCTGCAATCAATGCAAAATCAATGTAAACTTTTTGGAGAAAATTAATTGTACGTCTGGTTCTATAGCTATGAAACATTGCTTTTTTGTTTACATTATTGAGTAACTTACCAGAATAATCCAATATGTAAGAACATTCTTATAAAAATAGATAAAGACCATATCCAATCCTTTGCACTTCATTTCCAATATGTATTCTCTTTTATTACTCAAAAACTCAAAAAGTGTAGGGGAAATAACCAAAATCGAAGTATAAACTTACTTGACGAAACAATATATTCCAAGTTATTACAATTTTCTGTACATAACGAATGAGATCCTACCATTATATGCTATATATTATTCAAAAATCAAGTATCAGGTATCAGCAGGTTTGTGTCTAAACCCAGGTAGCTGGAGTCATACAAGTATGTAGATTTTTTTCGACTTGACATGATTTGGAGCGTGTGAAGCGGTGCGTCCACGTATCCTTCCTCCCCTGAAGATTCGTGGAGTGCGTTGTAGTTCAGGTCTATCAAATAATTAATTGATAGTTAAATTAAAACCATTAATTGAACCAATGAGATCCACAACAAATGAGTATACCGGTGCAAGGAAACAGAACAGCTCATCGAAATTTTAGGTTTACTTTTCTTTTTATGATAAATAATTTCAGATCATCGATGGAGTTGTGTAAAAAAAAAATCAGTGGGGTTGTGTATAACACACGACCGGTTGACGTAGACTTCGTTTAACGGTTTGATAAGGACTCAGGTACTGTTCATATGGGATGTAGGGTAAGCATAAATATGTGAGAAAGTATGTAAGAACATTCGCTTGATTCGCCTCTTAGTAATAATTTGGCAGCCCTGGAAAGGGACGTTTGATTTGAATGTTGGTATGATGAAAGGCAACGGTGGTGCTGGCTACAGTGATTGTGTTGATATGATAGACCAGCTGGAAACCATTATCCTTTTCGCGTTATAGATTGTTCAGGGTCTGTTTTGGAATTCAAATTCAACACTTAATTATATTTTTGATAGTTGACAGTCGCGAAAATCTCCAACTGATTGAAGCAAAAATCTCGAAAATCTATCGAGAAATGATAAAGCTATTAGCGTTCAAACTGTTTCAGTTATTTTCAAATTTTCATTTGACCTCTACACCCAAAATAAAAAAGGAAGATTGTAATGCAATTTCGCATGATTTTGTCTCATTTCTCGCAATGGATCGCAACTTGAAGAAAAAATGCAACATTGGTCATGGGCAAAAAAGCATCACATCAATTCGCTTTGAAAAATTCGATGTGTGCGTGGGTTTTGCAGTGTATTAGTTGTTGAGTATAAATTGGAGTCCGGGCTCACAAAAAATCAAAAGTTCAATTTCGTTACCAAGATTCAAACCGTGGCCGCCAGCGTCACGTCTCTAGGTAGTAATCATTTAGCCAGTTTATCAAGTTGAATAGAATTGAATAAAAGCCATACAGTTGCTTCGATTGTCGAGGCACTCAGTGGTACAGCAACAAAGCGAATGTCGCTCGCACACACTTGCATGGCTTCGCGTGGTGATCAAGAAGGGCAAACTTGATGAGAGGGAGATGGGAGTGCGATGACGAGTGAAAATAAAAATAGAACACTTGACAGCGGAAATACAACAGTGGCCAATAGCGTTGCGGCATTTTGTGGTATTGTCTCACCCATATTGAACCAACGGTTGCTTCGACTGTCGAGGCACTAAGCACACAGCGCTAAATTTGTTTCGAGAAATCTGTGTGCAGCCAACCGCTTGCACACAGTTGCATGGTTTCGTTTATACCATAAAACGCTTTGTGGATCATGATGGGCAAAAGTGCCTTTTCTGAATCATGCAGATTTCTTAAGATTTAATTGCAAAAACTGCAATTGCATTTTTTGCCACCTTTTCAACTTTTGGGTGTACCCTTGCCGTAAGACGTAGTCTGGTCAAAAAGCGGGGGTGTGGTCCAAATTGATCGTTAGACCAGCATTAGATATTAATTTTGTTTGGTTTTTTTTAATTTTTTTGTTAAATCTTTTGGAAAAATTTAGGGAAGAATCAAAACGTTGTCGGGGGTAAAAAATTTTTTTATTTTTTCGGAAAGAAAAAAAAAATAAAAAAAAATATATGTGTAAAAAAAAAGATCGTTAAACCTTTAGGTTGGTGCCAATATCCCAAAAACAAATCAATCAAGAAACGATCGAATTATTAGCGCCCGGGGTTTCAATTTTTTGCGACGGCAGCAATTTGTAAATTGTACACAATTCTCAAGGTATGCAGCGAAGAGAAAACTAAAATTATTATAGCCACCGCTGTCTTCCAATTGGTTAGAACTTGGAAAGTAATTTTAAATAAATTCAAACTCTATCGAAATTGAATTCGTCTTCCTGAAAAGGACGGATTCGAAATGGTCCGCATTTGAATTCAAACCTTCTCGGTCTTTTGATGAATCAGGTTGTTTCACTCGTTGCACGTTGCGCCCCAAAAGATGGCTAGCAGCAAGATCCACACACACACACACACACACACACACACACACACACACACACACACACACACACACACACACACACACACACACACACACACACACACACACACACATAAGTACCTTATTTCGCTCGTCGTGGCTGCACCCACCGGCTGGCTACAAATAAATCACTGGCTTGGGCCTAGCAAACCATTGTATATTTTATGGCTGCCTAGCAACGGTACTGCAACACGAATGAGAAAATTCGCGAAAGTGTACCCATTTTATACCGTTCACTGCTGCATATGAGACCTCCCTTGCTCACATTTGAAATCTGTGATAGGAAACTACTGTTTATTTAGTAAATTTAGCCTGCAAAACAAAATTATAAGACTCACCTATTATTTTCGTTATTTTCAATAGTTTGAAATTGTTAACGGATAATGTTTGATAATTGAATTGATATGGGAAAATCCCAAACTATTGAGATTTATTAAAAATTAGCGTTTAATTTCTAACGATATTTCGTGACGGTCACTTATTTTTAGATTTTCAATTGACACCCTCCCCTTGCCGTAAGACGTAGTCTACGTTAAATTTTTTTGTGGCTATGATACATTGTCTAAACATTTAGGTTCATAATGGATACACAAATTCTTCTACAATTGCAGCAGGACAACAATCTCCATACTTGTGTTATTGTTATTATCATTTTACATTTTAATATCAGTTTCAAGATTTACTTTAATATTATTTTATTATTTTTTATCTCGGAGCGTATGGTACGGTATGTACACGCATCCTTCCTCCCCTGTGGATTCACAAAATGTTTTGTGGTTCAAATCATTTCATTTGAATAAAACTCATTTTACAGAATCATCTTTTGCGGTTAATGCAACGCAGTAGACCTGGACGCTTTGATGCTTGTATCATGTCTTTGAGATGCTGCAAGCATCAATGTTGACAACAAAATAATTGGGCGTCATCTAACCTAATTAATTCCAGAATCATATCTCGTACTGGCTGCGTTGAACTAATGAAAATGTTTTTCATCCAGAAAAAACTCACCAAAATTTAGCAAATATTTACCCAAATAATACTGTTTGTAACAAAATAGCAACATAAGCTACGTTGAAACAACATTTGGTTGACTTATTCTTCGCCACTTATTGCTTCTAATACCATAAACTGATAAATCATCTGTTTCCAAAAAGTTTGACATTTATAAATAGTGTAAAAAAATACGAACCTTACTCAACTGGATATTTTTCAATTTACACTAAGTTTGAATTGCCGATATGAATCTTATTGCTTGGTAAAAATACCACTTAAGTAATCCGATCCATCCAAGCGTCCAAGAAATGCGGACCTCAATGAATCAAATAATAGCGGGAAACCAACACCAGCTAAAATTGCTCGTAATAACGGAGGTGCTCATATACTACCTTCAACAGGTTCAGTGCCTCATCGCATTGATCGGGCTCGATTAAGACACTCAGGATCTTCTAGAACTGGGGGAAAGGTCAACCCATCCTACAGAGATGTTTCCATTTATGTGAGGCTGGGTGTTTTTCCTGCAAAATATAGAGCTCACAACTTACCAATGGACTGCTACACAAAAATCAATTTTGGAGCCTCTGAACAAAAATTAGGTGACTGGGTGTACAAGTCAGGCTATTTGGTCATTGTCTGTAAAAACCAAGAAACTGTAGACTGGCTAAACGGCATCATCTCTTCGATAACTCCCTGGTTGGAGGCAGAACTTACGGCGGTTGATGAAAAGGAAATCTCGCAATTAGAAACATTGATTGGCTTTTTCCCATGAAGTAATGGAGACAGTAATTCTTGTACTCATAGAAAACCAAAACGATTGGCTGATTGTTGACGCATGAAGAATATTGCAGCGTAACGTCATACACCAGAGACATACTGAATTACTTTTCACTGTTGACGGAGTGTCATTGAACTTCTTCGAGAAGAGTGAATATGTTCTTGATTTTAAATTTTGAAATCCCAAATCTTCAGAAAAAAATTAAAGGACAAATCAAAGCGGTGGTGGTGAAAGATCAGAAAGTAAGGATGCTTGTGACTCTCAATTTATCCAAGCAGGCACTGGACATGACAAGATGGTCGCAGACCAGATTGAAGAAATCCCAGGACCAAGTGGAGCTGAGAACACAAAATCAAACTTTAAATCTACTGGCCACACTACACATAAGATCGGCTAATCGAAGTCAAAATATCGTGAACTTAAGTTTCAAGATGGAAAGAAAATCAATTAAGGGTAGCCGCAAAACTAAGCCTGGGGAGAGCCAAAATAAAATAATGGAAAAAATAATTAATGAACACGTAAAGTCATCATACTTAGTTAAAACTCCTCTATGTAAGTATCAGTTTGCTTATCATCATCGGTAACAGTATTGCATGCGGTTGTTACAAAAATCGGAAAATCTTTTCAAGTTAAAGAAATTTCACTGACTGCGTTCCTAGACACTGAAGGAGCATTTGAAAATTCATCTCATAGCTCAATGATTAAAGCAACTTGGTTTTGACATGTTGGTTGGATCAACGAGATGTGATCAAAAAGAGAAATATCAGCAAACCTCGGAAACTTATCCAGCAGTGTTAGAAGCTGTAAAAGGGTGTCTACAAGGAGGCGTATGGTCACCTCTTTTGTGGTCTTTGATAGTTGATAATATCCTCAAAAATCTATGGCTCTCAGGGTGGGATGCCCGCGGGTAAATCGTCTCCGGAGAGTACGTACAGTCGTCTGCGAAGACCATACGAACATAAATCCTTCTAAAACTACTATTATGCCATTTACATCAAATAGAAAATATTTATTTGAAAACTTAAGATTGAAAGGAACTTTCATGAACAGTCAAATACCTTGGGGTATTTTTTGATAGTGAACAACTTTCATTTAGAGCAGACAATCAACAGAGCGACAAATGATCTATTTATAGCTAAAAAACATTTGGTAAGCAATGGGGACTAAGGCCAAAAATGATCCATTGGATCCATTGGAGCTCTTCAATTCATACAGTTAGAAGCGGAAAAGAGCGCTCCAAGGATCAGAAGGTTTGTGGATCTCGTCGAAGGTGATCTAATTGGACATCTTAGCATTCTAAACATTGTTAGATGTTATCTTTCAGCTATGAACAACGAAGATTGGATTTATTTATTAAAGTTATTGATCCTGGACGTGATTCGTGGGAAAGAGGTGGTCAAAATCTCCGTCAAGAATCGATTGTATTCTATGAAGTGAACCATCAAGTAGGAGCAGGTGTAACTGGCCCAGGGATTGACATGTCAATTCCAATGGGTACGTGCCCAACTGTATTCCAAGCTGAAATTCATGCAGTTTTGGAATGTTCTGTTTTATGCTTACGAGTTTCTACGGAGGTATAAAACGGAACATTCTTGAACTGCTGAATATTCAAATTAATGCATTATGTCGGCAACTAAATGCTTTAAAGTCAGCCACATACACTTCCAAGCATTCATAGAAATATGTTCAATATTGTTGTAATCAAGTCAATTTTTACTGGCCATTGTGGAATTGATGGAAAGCCGATGAACTAGCAAGATCCGGATCGTTTCATCAGTTCGTATGACCCTTTTGCGGCTAATTTTCTACTTCTCTTAGAAAGAAGATGAAAGCCTGGGAACGCTTGAAAGTGGAGGCAAACTGGAACAACACTTTCATAGCTAGGCAATCAAAGCGGTTCATTACTCCAAACATTTGAATGGCACGCAAATTACTTGATCTTACCATAAAAGATCTAACCATATGTACAGGACTTATAACTGGCCACTGTCCAAGCCGTTATCACTGGAAGCTGATGGGAAAACTTCAAGATGATTCACGTCGATTTTGTCACATGGGTAAAAAAATACTCGGATCACTTGTATGTCGCTCGGCAATTTCCAACAAAAATGTAACACTTTGATTGTTGTTTGTTGTATTCTCCAAACACGCGGAGTAACGATCTATGACGAAATTTATCAGAAGCAGATAATTTCCCATCAACATGAGAGGTTCTAGGGAGCGAACAGTAATTTAATGTTAGAACTAAAAGAAATGAAGAGAAAGAATTGATAGTTCCCGTTTAGCGTAACGGCAGGCTTTGAAAATGGAAAGATACAAGTTGAAAACGAGCGGAGGGCATATGAAGGTAGTATACGATCCGGCGCATAATCTTTACCAAGCTACCACAGATGCCGGTACGCTTAATATGGTATCAAAATAATGAAAATAATGTTTATTCTTCAAAAAAACGTTAATGAATATTGGAGAAGGAGGCCTGGTCAGCCGTACAACGCAACTTAGTCGCGATGCCCTCACAAGAGCGCTGAACGGCACTGACGTCCATCTTCCGGATACGATTCCGGATCCTAGTGGTGAAATGCTTCGTATCCTTGGCCCGCCAATTATTTTTGTACACTAGTGCACTGAGAGAGCCGAAAAAATCCTCAATGGGATGGCACTGGGGCAAGTTGGTCGGGTTCCTTTCTTTCGGCACGTAAGCTATCTTTTTCTGCTCAAGATACTCCAGCATCTTCTTGGCGTAATGGGAAGACGCCTTGTCCGGCCAGAAGGGCAGAACTACGACGTCCCGCGGCAGTTCTTCGTCATCCACCGGCACTGCGATTTCACGGTCGCTATCTGCTCGTCCGTGTACTCGGGGGACCGAGTCTTCTTCCGACAGATGATTTCCTCCATCTTGAGGGACCAGTAATATTTCCGGCTGGCGTCACGCAAACTCGTTCCGTCCTTGCTGTCGAACAGCTTTTTCTACGCTTCCTTCCTCTTCTTCTTCCTCGTTATCTTCGCCGGACGACCGCTACCGGCCTTCCGCTCCACGCTCAGGGATGCCAGGATCTGGTAAACTGAACTCACGGGCATGTTTCATCTCGAAAGTGGTCTACCGTAAACTTTTTTCCACCATGACCATGCGTTTCGTAAAACCGTACAACACGCTCGCGGAGTGCTGCTGTTTTGACGCCATATTCGATTGAACTGACAGCACCCGAGCGAAAAGAAACATGCCACCCATTGCTAGGGAGTCCAGAGAGCAATTCTCTTGGAGAGAAAAAAAAATTACGCTCTTTACTTTAATTACAGAAAGGTATTGAAATCATTCTCATTTTTTATTGAACACCTGTTAGCACACTATTTTACACTGTTGCGTGATTCTCTCAGAATTTTATAATTTTTTTTTTTTTTTTATTTCATTCTCAATACTCTTATACAACCACATGTCTAGGCTAATCATTAAGAAGATGTTTTTGGTGTACCTGTCTGCTGAGGCATTTTGCGACTTCCCTTCATCAAGGTTACATGCACCAGAAAAAAAAACAGTACACGAGATTGCCTGATTGATGATTATCAAAATCAACAACTGATTAAAATACATCCAACTTGGATTAGTTTATCATCCCTCTGTGAAGTACGTTGAGTCTTGCTCCATTTGCGCATATAAACGAGATTATTTAAGAAATCGCTGGAATCGCTTAGTTGAAATTAATATTTTTGATCACATTCAATTTCGTTTTACAATGCAGATACTGCAAATCAGTACAGAAGTGAGGTTTAAAATCCCGAAAAATTCCAATAAAATTCAGCTAAATGCTGAATATAACCTAATTGTTCTGTATAGAACTACATCCTTGTTTAAGTTCAGGTGCTCTGGAGCTGATATATATATGTACCAGCGTCGTCAATTTTGATATGCATTTGAGTCATAATAGAGGCGAAATAAAGTTCAATCATATGCACTTTTCTGTGAGTGATGAGCTTTTTAGTTTTGCTGGATTGTTTTTACATACTGCCTGTGAAGGTGGCGGATTTATCCATGCATTCACCTACCCTGCATTGGGGATGTGAGGCAAAGAATGCGTCCTAGGTTCGAGTACTACTATATCCAAGCCCTTCGCTCAATTTTCAATAAAGGATAATCGGAGTCGATTATCCGGAGACTCGATTATCTGGTATTCGATTATCCGGAGTTTTAGACTCGATTATCCGGAGTATTTTTGTTACGATTTTTTTTTAGTTTTTATGCAGAAATTTGAAATAATTGAGTATGTATAATAATATATAGCATGATTATTTTCACACTTTTGGACGTAGCTAGAAGAAGAAGGCTGGAAGGCTTGTTTCGTATGATAAAACTCGGTTTACTGTAGTGTATGTCAAATTCATTAATTCCAATGAGTATATTTATTTAATTTTCCTTAAAAATATGATAATTTGAAGAAACATGAACGTAGCTATAGGAATAGGAGGGGCTGAATATATTTAGTCTTGATTATTAGTTGTTTACGGTCGAAACTAGAAATTGATAAGATATGTATTTCAATATTTATGATCATTTGAACAAACATGATCGTAGCAATAAAGAGGAGGGCTCGGAATAGGGGTTGTAGGAAGTGTTTCAACGTGATCTTATTGATATCCTCATTTGCTACATTGTCATCGCAGAACCTTTGTAATTACATTCGTGGTTAATAAAAGTAGTGAAATTTGCCAGGTAGCTTATTGTTTATTTAAGGATAAAAACAAATTCATGCGTTCAGTAACAACGCACGAGAAAAAAAATCAAACTCTCTGTGAACCAATTATTTTCTCTAGAACATTTCCACGTACTTCTCGTAGCAGGAGTTGCCTTTCTAATGGTAGTCCGTTTTCCTCTGCCCAAGCAATTACATGATCGATTCCCGATAAAGCTGCTTCATTTGAAATACAATTCAGATCAGAAACGTCATCCACATCAATCTGGTGTGGTTCCAAAACTGATGAAGCACTTGATTTTTCAACAATTGCAACTGAATTTTCGCCATCGTAGAATGATGTGCTCGGGTGCAAAACGATGTTCACAATATCATCGTCGTTCAAGACGTCAAACTCCATGTCCACTTCGTGTATGGTATTGTCCTGGTCCATCAATTTCTGCTTAATCGATAGCAAGCGTTCACGTACAACCGCCAACGGGATGTCATCTTCATCATCTAATTCTGGTTCTGTGTACAGCATTTTCTATGATTTGGCAATGGAATCAGCCGGTACCTCGTCCCAAGCCTCGACTACAAAAAAATTGCACCCTTGATGTTGATTTTCTTGACCTTGTCGTTGAATTCTCCTTGGCGTCCAAGAAGCTCACGCATAAGCTTTTGCTTGTAGTTGGACTTGACCATCTGGATGAAGTTCTGGTCCATTGGCTGCAACAAGGCTGTTGTGTTTGGTGGTAGGAAGATCGTAGCGATTGTTCCATCTGCAGTTCTAAGTTCATCGGCGCTGCAATGTGCGGAACAGTTGTCCAGCACTAAGACAGCCCTCACCGGCAGTTTAGCATCTTCCAAAAATGCCGTGACCTTAGAAACGAACTCCTTGAAAAACTGCCGGGTCATCCAGGCATTTTTCGATGAAGCATAGTATACGGGCAGCTCCTAGATGTTCTTCAATGCTCTTGGTCGTTTTGACTTTCCAATCATCATAAGCGGAACTTTGAATGAACCATCGGCATTTGAACAAGGCATAAATGTCACACGCTCCTAGTTCCCCTTTCTTCCTGGAGCTGATGGTTCGTCCATTGTGACAAATGTTGACGAAGGAGTGCATTTAAAAAACTGCCCGCTCTCGTCCGCGTTGAAAATCTGCCTGGAAGATAAATGCCGAACGATGGTTGCAAGATGTCCAATGTACGAATCAATGGTTGCAGCATTGTTCGAAAGTTTCTCTCCCTTAATTTTCAGAAACCTGATGTTGTGTCGTTTCACGAAATTCACGATGTGTCCACGGTTCCCTTTGAATTTTTCATCATTGTACAACTTTCCGTACAGTTTCGTTGCCTGAACCGTCAACAAATCCTGGCTAACAGGGATATGACATTCACGTTTCTGCAGAAACCAAATGTACAGAGCTTCGTCGAGAAGAGGATACTTAGCCCTTTTGAAGATTTTCCGTCTGAAGATTATGAATTTATATGAGAACATGTACAGACATAAATTTCTAAAAGCTTACCCATCCGAAGTTGAAGCTGTGCGATCTGTTCCATGATTTTTACCTTGTTCTTTTTAAGGTCGTATGCAGTTGATTCAGCGATGCTATACTTCTGCCTTATTTCAATCATAGCTAACCCTCTGTCGAAATCTTGCAAAATTTTTGCTTTTGTAGCAAATGTTAGAACAATTCTGCTTCTCTTTCCTTTCACTGCAACTTTCACCATTTTTTAGAATTGAATTTTCTGAACATCACAGACGGAAACACGACTGCCCAGCACCAAAAAAAAAAAATTACACAGTTTGCTACGATTGTCAAACTAAGTGTCAGTGTGAAAAGCGTTCCACAATAACGTGTGGGCGGAACGACGCGTCGAGGCGTAACGTTTTAAAACAAATCAATATGATTAAGGAACCATAACAATATGCTTTAGGAGCATATATACTATAGACTGTTCCAGAAAGTATAAGCACACTTTCAAAATAACAAAAAAGTCATGTTCTTTTTAGTTTTGATAATTTTATTTGGCAAATCATATTTGTATTTGTGTTTTATATGATATTTTACTCTCGTTTAATCAACATATTTAATCATAGCCAAGACGCCTAACTTTTCCTCGAACATGACCCATTAGCTTCTGCACAGTGGTACTTCCCACCATTTTGACCACTTTTGGCCAATCTTTTTTAAATTTTTGGATGTCGTCCGCTGGTTTTATGAATTTTCGAAGCTTTGCTTTGGTTAAAGCCCAAAAAAAGCCCGATTGGCAGTTCGGCGGATTCATGACTTTCGGCACGAATACATTTTGACTTTTGTACCATTCTAAAGTGTCCTTTGCGTAATGACATGACGCCAAATCGGCAATAATCGCTTCTGGAGACATTCCTTAACGTATTTCTGAGTGTTCATCGTCTCCGTTGTGATGTACGGACTACCACACTCGCATATTGCCTGCCAAACCATAACCTTCATACCGAATTTTTCGGTAAAAATTGCCTTCTCCGTTTCGGGGATGTCTTTGTCTTCGCTTACAGTATAGAATTGTGGTCCGGGAAGCGTTTTGTAATCTAGTTTCACATACGTTTCATCGTCCATTATTATACACCCAGAATTTCTACACAATAACGAATCGTAGAGTTTGCGGGCCCGTGGTTTCAAGGATGCGGCCTGTTTTGGGTTCCTTTTGGGTTATTTCTGCTTCCGGTATGTTTTTAGCCCAAGTCTTTCTTTGGCACGCATGACGTTACTCGACGAAGTCCCTAGTTTTTTCGCTGGTTTTCGCTTGTAGGCATCCCTGATCTTTTTATCGATATCCGGACTAACAGGACCGGATTTCCGACCACTCTTCGGCGCATCTTCAAACGTACACTGTTCTCTATATTTTCGAATCGCAGATCGTACCGCTCCGACGCTTACACCCTCTTCCTTGGCCAATTTTCTCAAGGAGAGTTCGCTCACAGTGCGCCATTTGTGCACGATACTTTTTCGTTGTTCCGGAGTAAGACCGCGCATTTTGATAGGTAACACAAAACTGAGCACTTTTTTGATGGTATGTCATTCAGAAATGTGCAAACAAAAGGACGCAGCCAAAACATGTTGAAATATTTCATTATATTCAAAGTGACCGTTAAAATAAGGTGTGCTTACACTTTCTAGAACAGTCGTTACAAACTGTAACAATAGAAAGCAATGTTTTTGGACATTCATTACATTTCATAAACAATAGCAAAACTTGTTGTATTAAGTTACCATGGCTGCTAAAAGGTAGCTAAAGCTTGAATTGTATGTACTAGAAATGGGTTTTTTCTATGCGGATAATTTTTTTTCACTTGTCAAAATGCTACTGCATAATAAAAACAAAAAAAAAAATTAATATTTCAACTTTCTTTGATTGCTGATTTGATTTTTTTGTGATTCGATAAATCGAATCATTAGGACCTGTACTTCTATTCAATTATCACAACCTGCCGTACGCTGACGGAACTATCAACACGTTTTCTTCATATCTCTCAGTTCTAGCAAACATTACTGTCCACTATTGGGGCCTCATGGTGATGAGCGAACATCTCCTTCTACATCGTGGATTGTTTGTTTACCTCTATTCCTTTATGTGAAAGGTAGATACAATCACAGATCTAAATTGGAAATAAGCTTAGGACCCTTTTTGTTACCTCACCCAGAAAAAAAAAAATATAGCGGGCGCGTAAAATTTCCCCTCGTTGAATTCCAAGCCAAAGGATGCGTAAACAACGAAATTGTTTGCAATATTTCATGCGCCATACAACAATGTTTGCAATCTTTCATACAACAGGCTAGATTCAGGCGTTGTCTGGATAAATTTACGTGAAGTATCCCATTATTTTTTGCCAAATCTAGCATTTCCTTTATGTGCATTAGATGTGCGCAGAAAATTCAATGTTTTTAACATAAATTCATGGAATATTTCATGTAAGTTCAAGCCAGATATCGCTAAACCAGGCCCGTTGTTTGAAAGTTTGCAAAAAATTTCGTTGTTTACGTTTGCTTTGGTTGGCTGGCAGTAGATGAATCAAATAGGAAGCACTAGAAAAACCACCACTTATGGTATGAACAACAACTAAAACTAAAACCGTCCTTCGTAGGATCTGCTCTGTTACGGAGTCAACAATTGTTATCTGCAGACATAAGTTTATTATAATTCATCATCCCACAAGTAAATGTTAAAATTTGCCGGATATCTTCCATTTATCTACCCTACCACTCTGAACTACCCTTTCCCGTCAGTACGAAAAAAAAAGGTTCTTGTTCCGACGTTATTATGGGCAATTTTATTCAAATCACTGAATGAATACCAGCTCCCCTCACTTTCAATTGGGGCAACGCCGCAACAACGATAAAAAAAACGCGATCCCCACCTTCAAACTTTGACGGTGGGGACGTTTGAGGGGAACATGTTACAATTTATGTTATAATAACATACACACCATAACCGAGTCAACTACTCTGTCGCCGCCCTGCCATCAACCAACCCACCCACCCCAACGCGCATTATCGGAAGACATTCGTGATCGGTCGTCTCGGGACCTCGCCAGACATCAGCGGGACCCCCGCAGACATCGTTTCCGCCGCACCGGGCTCTGTTTCGGCATCGGATCCATAAACATGATAAAAAGAAATATCAACACTCTCTGCGCGCCAGGTCAAATGAGGCATTTTGTGTTTGTTGCATTCGCGAGCGTGGTTCTATCGGCTCTTCGCGTCATCCTCTCTAAAAGGGACCAGTTGAGCCAGTTGGAACCACCTATCAGAAGAAAAAAACTCCTATGGATGGGTCTGCATCGTAATAAAATGCGTTTAATGCGAACACACCATCGGGAAACTCGCGACTGGGAGGAAATGCAGGAGGCTGAGGAGACAGGACAGGAAGTAAAAAAGTGCTACATCGTGTACATACTTCAATAAGAGCAGCACTTTTATTGAATTCAGCAAAGCAAAGCGAAAAAATTATGCTCATGTACATCATCAGACAGAACTGTGCACAGCTACAGACGCAAATCCGGCCGACTCACACGGTCAGTTGTGTGTGGGGATCAAAAACACAATGTGCCTGTTAGCATTGCTGTACTTTTCATTACAAATTATCCCTTCATGTAGAAAAGAGTGGTGCTGCTGGTGCAGTAGTAATATCAGCATGCAAAAAAAAAAACGACAGAATCGTCGAATCAACAGCCAGGTAGCGACGGAGATTTCAACGCGATGAGTGATTTTTCATGACTTCTGCGGACCAGACAAGCGAGCGAGGGGTCTGCGCCTGGTCAGAGTCAGAGAAATAGTTGTGTGAGAGTATAGTTTACAGATTGGTAGCCATTGATGGCTATAGATGTGGATGATGATAACCCTGAGATTTGCCTGCGGCTACTCGAGAGTGCATTATGTATGCAACTGGCCCAGGCCACAGCTAGACGATTTTTCGAATTGCGCCTTTCACAGGAATGTTGCAATGCGGTGGGTATGAAATATGGAAATGCCCGGCTTATGGTGCTGGGCAAAAAAGCATGCTCCGAGAAATTAGTGAGACGTGCCGATGGTAAGTGTCTGTTTTAGAGGCTTCTGCGGAATTAACATGATTATTAAGCATCTTTGGTTATTAGCTATGTCTAATGATAATGGCGAGTGGAAATCGATGAACAAGATTCTGGGCTTTTTTTTAATCGAGTTCACTTATGGAATATTGGTTTGAAGCATCGAAAATCAACATGGTTGTTATTAATATTCACAGCATGAGAAAACAGGTGATTAACTTACGATCCCTGAGGGCAATTTATACTTGTTCGAAATTTTTCTTAATGTGTAGTTTTCTTAATCAGGTTTGCTCTAATTATCCTAACACCTTCTTTCGTAAGTTTGTAAAATAAGTAAATCAACATGTGCCCTGAGCAATTTTTCATTCACAGATGAAATCAAAGCTGAATAACTGCACTAATCGATCAGCAAAAATTAAAGGCATGTTTCAGCATAGACTTAGAGAAACACTTGACAGCAGATTTGGTTTGAATTTATGTTACAATAGTCTGAAATGCACCTCGAAAATACGATAAATTGTCTCAAAAAATTGAATTCAAAAGAGAAAATTTCATGAATATAATAGAGCTTTAAAGAATGTGATTGTTTTTTGAATCATTTTTGAAACTGCAAAATTTATTTGAGGTTTTGCGAGGTTATTCACCAAGAATATTTCGAGTCGCTCAACGAAGTTAGTAGAAAGTCATCTTTTTAGTATTTCCACATTTGTTAGGATTTCTAACTATGAGTTGGTAAGGATTTATAACTATAATTTTCATGCAATTTTAGTAAACTTATCAAAAGTTTAGTACTCCCTTGAAAGTAGTACAAATTTTATTGAATATATGTAAAGTTCGAATACTCCATGAATTTAGAAATTTTGGTTTTGTTCTTGGAAGTAATGAAGCCTTCTCAAAAATCTTATAACGATTTTAAAGTTTCACAAAGCTTTAAAAATAAGGCATTGTTGGATTTCTATACATCTCAAAGAAGTTTGATAACTAAGGGTTTTTTTAACACATGCCAGAAATGAACTATGAATAAGTTGTTAGAAAACTAAAAAACTTTAAACTAACAGTTGAAATTGTTCACTTTTCACGTTCAAGAGGAATTTTAAGGACTTTGCTCGCGTTTACTAGTGATGCAGGGCTTTTCATAATGATATGACCACTAATAAATTTCATGGTGCAAGCAAGGTGCATAATTTTCTTTGATGCCATATAAAATTGATCGCAGCAAGCCGTGCTTGGAAACTGACGTGTTTTGTTTTTGCTGCGTCCTTTTCGCGAAAAATAAAATCAAAAATATATTCGCAATTCAACCTAAACGAACAGTGAAATCATAAAATCTCCACGTGTTTTATGTAAGATGTAGTGAATATAATCGATTCCCTCTCGGAATTGAGGTTGGTTGGTAGTTTTTCCCCGTTATTTTTTGGTTTTTTGTGCTTCGCCCCGGACCCGGAGGAAGAGTTAATAAGGCTTGCTTCATTTAGAATTGGAACAAACTTTTGCTCATATTGTGGCGCTCCTGGTGGACGGATTTGGAAGTTCTTGGCGCCCACGTGTCGGGAATTTTGTCAGCTTCACGTATGTATTTTTGACATTCCGCAAATCGACTGTACTTTGTAAACAATCAACATGGAAGCCGAAAGAAGGGAAAAAATTGTGCACAGTTACAAGGATGGTTCCAATCGTATCATAAATCACTCGTTGCACGCTCTTCTTTGATTCAATAGACGCACACAATGAGAAGTTCTGCTTAACCTCTCAAACTAAAAACGGATGGGCCAAAAGAAACATTGAATGAACATAGCATGAACTTCGTCGCCTGTGAATTGTATGCGTGTTCATCACTGCTTGCTTGAACAACTTATTGATTCGTTCGTTGGCTTCTGTTGGTGATTCATTTTCGTTTCCTGATTCGATTGTGTGCTAGTGCTCGAAGCTTCCGATCGGATCACTTGGTGATTGTGTTGTGCCGCGTTCAAAGCAAAAAAGAATCGGAAGCCGAAAAGCACAGTGTAGCCAGTAAATACAGCGGGAAAAACAGAAAATATGTAGCAACTAAATACCAAATGTTAATATGAAGTTGCATGTGTTCCTTTAGGCCAATATTTTTTGTTTTGGTAGATACTGATGATGGCACAGGTTACTTAGTTGGTAATGGTACGGCATTACCAACTCGGATGCAGTGGATTCCCTGTCCGGTACAGAAGGTTTTTCAGGTGTCACAAAACAAAACATGTATGCATTCTTGTTGAAATACGAATGCTTGTTCAACGAACGATAATCGATGATATGAATATTTAACCCTCGTCAATCGAAATCTCGATAACGATTCTTCTTGCATTTTATATGATATAAAATTCATAAGGTGTGCAAAACACATTGTGTCAATAGTCCTGAAAAAAATTGAATTGTCACGATTTATCGGATACGTGTGACAGGAAAATTATTTAAAAAAATCTAATTGAGTAGGCTGATTTTTCCCAGACCGAACATACTTAACAAACCTTCCAACACTGTCATTCGAACTAAAAGACGAGAAATGATTCTGTTCAATTGAATGCTATGATCTCTCGTCTCCGAACATTATCATCAGGCGATCCTTCTGGGTCGTATTTTCATAGCCACTCAATCAACGAAGAGTGAATCACAAGTAGGCAGAGCTGTTGTCCATTCGGCTTGCGTGGTGGAATGAAGTAATCTACAAAAGTCTAATCTTGTTCACTCACTGAGTTCCTGCGTATGATGCCTTTAACAATACATTTATCGATGTGGTTGTTTCAAGCACGGATACGAATAAATAATTTTCGCCGATTTTTTCGGCAGTCACCAACACTGCACAGTTATTTGGAAAATCCATTGTGGTCTGCATCTAGGCTAGCTAAACAGCTGAAATAGCCCAGAAATACCGTATGGCGCGTTATCAAACGGTATAAGGAAACAGTGACGGCGGTTCGGAAGCCTCAAGCCAATGGGTGGGGGGGGAGGGGGGGCGGGGAACGGGGGGGGAGAGTTTTGAGAGGAATTAGAGTGAATCCGCGGGAGGGGGGGGGAAAAGTCGGGGAAATTCGGGGTGGTGTTAGGGGGGGTGGGGGGAGAAGAAGTCGGGGAGGGAACAAATGGAACAGCCAAATCGGACCATAAAACAGAATAGTGTGGCCAAAATCCGTGCTAGGAAGCTATACGACCAGGTGCTGACCAAGTTCGACGGGTGTCTTCTGATGGACGATGAAACCTATGTCAAGGCTGACTTCGGGCAAATCCCAGGTCAAAAATTTTACTTGGCAACGGCTCGGGGGGATGTTCCAGCCAAATTTAAATTTGTTTTTGCTGACAAATTTGCACGAAAATTCATGATTTGACAGTGCATTTGCAGCTGTGGCAAAAAAACGAAAGTTTTCGCTACAAATAAGACAATGACTTCGGAACTATACCAAAATGAGTGTCTCCAAAAACGAATTTTGCCGTTCATTCGATCCTACGACCATCCCGTAATGTTTTGGCCAGATTTGGCAAGCTGTCATTACAGCAAAGTCGTTCAAGAATGGTATGCAGAGAAAGGGGTGCAGGTTGTTCCGAAAAACCTTAACCCACCCAACTGCCACCAGTTCCGCCCTATTGAGAAATACTGGGCAATCATGAAGAGGAGACTCAAGGCAAAGGGAAAGGTTGTCAAAGACATCAATCAGATGAAGACCTGGTGGAATAAGATAGCTAAAACGATGGACGAAGAAGGTGTGCGCCGCCTAATGAGCCGTGTTACAGGAAAAATTCGAGAATTCCTTCGAAACCATGACGAATAATTTTATCCGTATTTTTTCTTAAAAGTATGAAGAAAACGCTGCATTTGTATAAAAAAAGATCTTGAATTCAATAATAAATAACTGAAATACAGGCAATTGATTAAATTTGAGTATTTTTCCGCTTTGTCGCGAGTGAATTGATGATTATAAGCAGTTTAGAAGTCGATATAGAGTCGTCTCATAGCGGGAGATTTTGATTATTGACAGAGTTTGGAGAGAGAAAAAAGAAAACCAGTGCAATGTAGAAAACGGCCATTTGCTGGTCAGAAGCAAAGAATGAAGCTAACGCGCATGCACGCGTCCGTGGCTGGCATATAATTTCAGATGCACTCATCACGTGGTGTACAGATGGAGAGCTGTGAAGTTGTTTTTCTTTCGTTGCACAATGATTGTGATTTTCAAGTTAAATTTCTTCTCGGAAGTGCGTTTTTACCTGTGATTTTCATTAAATTGCATTTTTGCGCGAAGTACTCATTGTATTCGGGCTGTTCCATTCGAAAAGGACATAAAAGACTTACAAGCATGCTTTAGCATCACAGGGAAGCCGTCCAAATGAAGACTGTCTATCAGCAACAATTTCCGGTGAGATCTATCTGATTACAACTAAATTTGAACGATACTGCTAAATACGTGCCATCTTGAGGACAATCAGATTTGATTGTGGAAGTGTATGCACAGTACCTATATCCATTTGATGTTTGTACTGTGTCTATGCGGGGCTTGTTGTAAGTGAAAGTGACCTCGGAATGGACGTGAGTAACCAGGCATTCTGAAATGGGTCACTGGAACTCAACAGAGCTATCACCTTCCAACTCCCGGCCTAAAAATGTTTGTCGAGTCGACAACAGTTCGTTTAACTGCAAACATTTTTCTTCCATACAAACACTGCGAGCCAGTGGGCGTTGGATTGTATATACACACATATACACACACATTTCTTTGATGCCATAAAATTAAATTCCAAAACATAAATTTGAGTACAAGAATTGATTTATTTCGTTGCAAAACTGACCGCAAACAGCCAATTTTTTAGAAAAAAGGCTTTTCAAAATGATACGACCACTTTCATTTTCTCGTGAATCAACATTGAAAAATAAAACTAAAAAAGTTCATCTTCACACTCCCTAGGATTCTAATAATCTGTTACTCCTTCAGAACAGCGGATTGTCTGAAAGGTACGTTTTAGCATACTTTGAATCAATTTCTGCAGTGTTGCCAGCTCAATTTCTTCCCATGACTGAAAAATTGCAGTTTTCAGTTCCTGAGTTGTTGAAAATAGACGATTATCAGCATAAATTCGTAAAACCATTATTCCCCAGAGGTTCTCAATTGGATTTAAATCCGGTGTACAAGCTGGCCAGTCCAAAACGTCAACCTTTTCAGATCTCAGCCATGTCATTGTTTCAGTGCTGGTGTGAATGCTTGCGTTATCCTGCTGGAAAATGAGTTTTGCTCTGCGTCTTCTTCGAATTACTGGTAGCAAACTGGCTTTTAGGACATTTATGCAGTCAGAACTTTTCATTTTGTGTGATAAAAACTGAATTTCCAGCTTGCCGGAATCACAAAATGCACCCCAGACTGCTCCAAGTTCCTCTTGGAAAAATATCGTGGTTTCTTGCGTAAATCTCGCCAATAGCCATTGA